>JAXGGA010011838.1:0-40903 GCA_038373865.1 Uloborus plumipes | reverse complement strand
AAATATTTGTTAATTTGAAATTATATGGTCTTTACTGTCTTTTACAAAAGAAAAAAAACGTGGTTATAAATTATATACTTGATGTTCTTTCATGTTTCACTATTAAAATTCACACTTTTTGCTTTAGAAGCACAAAAACAAAAGACATAAATTTTATGAGATTAAAGTCAGTTGATTAAAATATAGTAACATTAAAATGTGAGTGTGAAAATGACAAAGTTCAATAATAGTTCTATTTCCTACTCCTGGATGGCGCTTCAATCGTCTTCAGATAAAATTAAAGTCCTAATCCGAAACTAAAAAGTGTTGCCATTCCAAAACTATTAACTTTTACTTAAAAAAGTACTTTTCCAATTATTAACAGTGTTATAGTAATTCCATTACTCACCGCTAGGGGGCGCATGAAAGAAAGCGAAACTTAAAAGTGTTGAAATTCCAAAACTATAAACTTTTAAAAAAAAACAACTCAACTCAAAACGCCTGAGGGTAAAACAACTCAACTCCACTCTAAAAACGCCTGAGGGCATGCCTGGGGCAAAATAGCCTCAGGCGGGGGTGTGGCAGGCGCAGGGCCACGCCCACTCCCTGTGCCTGCACCTGCTGGCGCAGAACTGTCATTTTTACACTACTCCCTATAGAGCGCGGGCACTGCGTGACGAGGGGCTTAGATTCTGTTTATAGTTTATATTATTTTACTTTTTACTCCACATAAATCACAGATGATTCCCAGTTTCAAGCGTTAATTCAGTTATATTCCGCATTCATAAACAAGTTTCTAACCAAGCCGCATGGCCTTGTAAAATGCTAGTTTTTTTGAAAATTACGTAAGTTTAGAATAAATGTGGGAGATCTAAATGCTGTTTAATATACTTTTTCTTAAACCCAATTTTGTCCCCGACTTTGCTGTGTTCATTTTTCAACTTGAATTATGTTTAACATTTATTCTTAATATTTAAAAAAAAATTTAGAAAAGAAATATTTTTGAAGAAATTCACAAACTTCAGGCCTCGTGTGGAACACCTAAACAATTTCTGATTAGACTGAAATTTTTTGTGGAATATGTGGGTAGGTAGGGGCAACTTTTTATCAACTTAGTAAATTGAATTTCGATAAAAGTTTTTTTCGATGCACCCTATTCAATAGTTACAAGCATTTTATTTGTTAACAAATGAAAGATATGACATATAATTTTAAATCATTGAAATTTCTATTGCCCTTTGTCAACATTTGATTTGCGTGAAGGACTGTCATGAGGCAATCTGAAGTGAAAACATTTTAATATCATCTATCTGTGTTTGTTGACTTAATTAAAATGCTATTATTAATTGAATAAATTAGCAAATGACAGAAATTATCTTCTCTTGAAGCAAATTGAATCAGAGCCAGTTTCTAAGTAGATCCACTTTTATTCCAGATTGCGTGTAAATCATAGCATTATTTCCAAGCATACATTGCAATCAAAAGTAATATGTACCTTACTCACTGCATCTGCATATATTTGCATGTTATTACCGGAATTATAAACTTTGGTTTTTGATTTTGTTCAGTATTTGTGGAACCATTGTGTATAATAATATGACAAAGCAATCTATGGACCAATTTTAGTAAACCATTGCTTTACTTCTTGAGCGGAGTTGAACAATTTAAAGCAATTTAATTTAACTTTTTTTATTTGTCTTTCTTTTATCAAAAAAGCCACTCATTTAAGTAGTTTCAAGAAACGAAATGGTTTTACAATTTTATTTGTATTTAAATTAAGTGCACAAACTTGGATGATCTGCTCTAGTGAACTGTACTAATTTTGTAAAACCATAATTTGAATTTTTATGTTCTTGATTTCCTTAAATAATAAGTTTTTACTTTTAGTAATTACAAAACTGTGTTGTATGTTTTATATTTATTACTGACATAAACTTTTTTTTTAGCATGAATGTTGGTTCACAATTGAATAGTAGCTGAAACTAGCTTCATAATTTTGTTTGAAAATTTAATTTGCGTTTTTGTTTTTGCTGCAATATGATGAATTTTTTGTTACTGAAAACTGAATGCAATATGTAGAATTTGTACAAAATGTGCAATAAAATATTGTTTTTTTTTATAAATATTTTTCACATTTATTATATCTTTTAAATTCATGTTAACAATTTAAATTGAGCAAAAAGTGTTATAGTTACATAGCAGGCTATTAGACTGAAATTTCAACTAATCCTACTGTGGATAAAGATGATTTTGTGACTTAAAAGGAGAAATGTTTATATGTATATATATAGGAACCTTTTCAAGAATTGGGTTTTTTGAGCTTAACCCTCCAAAAATTTTCCAGCACCATTCCAAAACATGCTTCATATATTTTAGAGTTGATCTGATTGTTGTCAAACTTCTGATTAGTTGGTGAATAACTTTTATGGGTTGCAATAAATCATTGTTACATTTTCCATATACCCAGAGGAAATCGAAGCGGTGGCATGTTTAGCGTGCATGGAAATGTCAAACTTCAGCTACGTTGCATTGAAACATGACTAAGTTTTCACACTGCAAAACCCCCACACATCATGTTATGCTGACTGCGACAACTCGCATGTGTCACTATGCTTTTATTTTCCACATGCCCATGCATGTCACAATGCGACGTAACTGAAGTTGGACATTTCCACATGCCTAGAACATCTCTGAGCTGTCGCAGTGCGACAGCCCAGATATGTTACAATGCGACGTTACATGCGACGGACATTTCCACATGCGCAGAACATCTCTGAGATGTTGTACAGATGTGCCACGACGTCTCTGAGATGTAGCGTACGTCGAAGTGTGACGTATTTTTTACGTCGCCGACATGTGACTGGGTTATTTGGGTTGCACCTACTTTGTACCGATTTGCACCCAAGTTTCACCGTTTTGCACCCTAAACCGTAATAAATTACTAGCGATTTAATTCGGAGAAGGCTAATTTAAGCTTAAGTTAGCCCCCCTCACCTGTAAATTTTTAACTAAAAATTTTTTTGAAAATATCCACGGTTTGCACCTACTTTGCTTCGATTTGCACCCAAGTTTCAAATTTTGCACCTTGATTGGGGGGTACCTGTTTAAGCTTAAGTTAACCACTATCAGTTGTAAATTTTTAACCGAAGTAATTTTTGAATATACCCACGGTTAGCACCTACTTTGCACCCAAGTTTCATGCTTTGCACCTAAACTAAAAACGTTTTGGCGATTTAATTGGTGGTGGGGGGGGGGGGGGTCATTTATTCTCGTTAAGCACCCATTTTGCACCTCTCATTATCAAAGTTTAATCGCTCGAACCCTACAATGATAGATGTGATAAAGGACTTTAAAAGGAGTTTCTTGTAACGCCGAAACACGTGTCTGAAGTATTCCTGCACATTTGTGCTTTTTAACGTTGTTTTATATGCTTCAAACTGGAATGATGTTCGTTTGCACCTGTTTTTACCCTCCCAAAGTTTTTTTTTTTTTTTTCACTCTAAACCGAAAAAAAAAGGTTATTTTCTTGGCGATTTAATTCGGTGGGGCCAACTTAAGCTTAAAGCAGCCACTCTGACTTATAGATTTTGAGCTATAGTATTTTTTTTTATAAACTGACGTTATGCACCTTTTTTTTACTTGATTTATTTTTCTCTTTTCCGAAGTTTCAGTTCCTTTCGGGTTTTTTCCTGTTTTATTTCATGTAATATTCCAAAAAAAAAAAAAGTTATCCCAGTTTCCTATCTTATCTCTTAATGTCAATGTGTCAAGGTTAACTGTCATTAACAAATTTTGTTACGATTTTTGTAACGAATTCAGTACTTTCATTATTTGTTACTTTATCTCCGTTTTTGGCTTTCATTTCAAATATAATACTTAAATCTTTTTCGCTTCCATTCGCTTCATCTGTTGACCGCTCGCTTGGCAAAATACTAGATGTGATAGCTCGCCAGCGTTAGTTTGCTTTTCATTTTGTTTTGTCAGTTAGTGGAAAATAATTCAAAAACAGATTTTATTGTAATGGAGGGGGGAGGGAATAGGGAGCTCGATATAAATATGATTGCAAACTGGGCTGCCAATAATGAAACCTTGAGAAAACTCTGATATATTTTTGTACGAGTGTCAAACCTGTGCTTTTGTGTTTTTCTATTAGTAGTAGCAAGGAAAAATTTTTGTGTGAAAAGTCCAGTAAGGCAAAGAGATTTAGCAGAAATTTTTTAGCTATCATGATTTGTGTAAATTTATCAGTTATCGGGAAGTAGATTTTTTTTACCTTTGGTTGGTTGGTTGGTTATATGAGGTTTTTTGGCGCAAGAGCCTTAGTAGGCTATGCTGCGCCATACGCTGTTATAAAATTTCAAAAAATTAACAGATGATAAAGCTAAAATTTCCGAAAATACAACCGTAGTAAAACTTAGATAGATTTAAAAACATTTCCAAAACTGGCACTAACATAAAGTTTAAAATTGTTAAACATAATCTGTCTAGTAATTTTAAGTAAAACCATAAATACAAAGATGACACAAACAAGCAGAAAAGGATAAAAACACTAAATTAGAGATATAAAACCAATTTCATGGAGGAATGGGAACAAATTAGGATGGATTGTGTCCCTAACAACTCCGTCATAGATGGATAAAAAGTCTTAAAATATTTTAAACGAGTATGATTAAAATTTGGGCAGTTACATAAAATGTGCAACACTGTCTGATTAACATTACATCTATTGCATGTAGGAATAGGTTCGCGGCAAAGAAGGTGTTTGTGGGTGAATCTTGTATGGCCGATGCGAAGACGGGTTATTATTACTTGTTGTTTTCTCTTATAGTTTGAGAATTTAAAACCTTTGATCGAAGGTTGGATGGAGTGCAGCTTATTTCGTGTTTCTCCATCCAGTCACGCTGCCAATTGATGTTAAGACAGTCTTTAATGCATTTTTTTTATATCGTCAAAGGGAACAAGATCTTCGCTATGGGCACTTGCAGCCTTAGCAGCTGTATCTGCTGCCTCATTGCCAGCAATGCCTACATGACCAGGTATCCAACAGAAAAGAAGTTTAAAATTATTTTGTTTTAGGCTATGATATGACTGAAAAGATTGAACAACAAAAGGATGACTAGTGTTGCTGCAGTTTGAAAGAGCATCCAAAGAACTTTTCGAATCTGTGTAAATTATCCACTTTTTGTGATTTGATTGGGCTATTGTTTGGAGAGAGGTGGCTATGGCTTTGATTTCAGAAGTGAAGACTGAGCAAGAAGTATTTAGTTGTTGTGAAATAGTATTACCGTCTATTACTGCCGCGAAGCCAACGCGATCATTTGATTTAGACTCGTCGGTAAAAATTTCTTTATATGAGGAATATTTTTGTTTTACATCGGAATAGATTTGTTGGTATACCGAGTCTGCAGTAGTGTCTTTTTGAAAGTTACAGAAATCATAAATATGTGAAATGTTACTTTTGTTCCAAGGTTCAATAAGTTCTGCTTTATCGGGTAAATCAAAATCAGAAAGCTGCAGGTTGCAGATTGCCTGTCGCATTCGAATCCCAAATGTTGGGGTTACCGAAGGACGGCGCAGAAATAAGTCAATATATGATGGATAAAAGAGATGTAGATGCAAAGGGTGGTTTTGGTTCGGCTTAATTTTAAAATAAAAATCTAGAGAAAGCTTTAGACGTCTATAGTGCAGAGAAGGTTCTTGTGCTAGAATATGTAGGCTTTTAATAGGCGAGGTTCGGAACGCCCCTGTGCAGATGCGCAGTGCCTGATTATGTATTGGAGCCAGGATCTTTAGATAACTTTTAGCTGCGGAGCTATAGACTTGAAAACCGTAATCAATTTTTGAGCGTATCAGAGCCCTGTAAATTCTTAGCATGGACTCTGTATCGGCACCCCAGGAAGTGTTAGCTAAGACTTTGAGAATATTCAGTTTCAATGAGCATTTTTTTCTTAACTCTTGTATGTGTGGCAAAAATTTTAAGTTTATTGTCAAGAATGATTCCAAGAAATTTTCCCTGAGTTTTTACAGATATTGGTTGGTTGTTAATGAGAAGTTCCGGGTCAGGATAAAGACCTCTTTTACGGCAGAAATGTATGCAGAAAGTTTTTTGGGGAGAGAAGGAGAAACCATTCTCCTCCGTCCATTGAGAGACCTTATTGATAGCAATTTGAAGCTGTCTTTCAACGATACTCATGTTCGATGACGAAAAAGATATTTGGAAATCATCAACGAACATAGTACCTTTGACAGCGGGAGGCAATTGTTCGTGTAAGTTGTTGATGGCTATAATGAAAAGAGTAACGCTCAACACACTTCCTTGAGGTACACCTTCTTCTTGGATGAAGGTATCCGACAAGACAGATTTGACACGTACGCGAAAAGATCGATGTTTAAGAAAATTGGAGATAAAGATTGGTAGGTTACCTCGCAACCCATACTCGTGCAGAGTTTTGAGGATCCCATATCTCCAGGTACGGTCATATGCCTTTTCAATGTCGAAGAATACGCTCACAAGATGTTTTCGTTTAAGAAATGCTTCTCTAATCGATGTTTCGAGAAGCAGCAAGTTGTCAATTGTGCTCCTGCCACGCCTGAAACCACTTTGATAAGACGATAGTAAGTGATTGGACTCTAGAATGAAAATTAGTCTGGCGTTGACCATTCGCTCCATCAATTTACAGAGGCAACTTGTTAGAGCTATAGGTCTATAGCTTTCGGGTTGATTGGGTGGTTTGCTCGGTTTCAGTAATGGTATGATTGTTGCTTGAGTCCAGGTTGTAGGAAAATTTTGTTCATTCCAAATTCTATTAAAAAGATATAGTATATTAGCTAAAGAGGTTTTACTTAAATTTTTCAACATGCTATTATGTATTTCGTCCGGTCCAGGTGAAGTATTGCGAGTTTTTTCTAAAGCTGTAACAAGCTCTTTAAAAGTAAAATTATGATTATATGGATTTAAAATATTTGAGTTAAAATTAAGGATTTTACGTTCCTTAAGGGATTTTAAAGCTAAAAATTTTGAGCTATAATTGACTGCACTGGAGACTTCTGCCAAATGAGTCCCCAAGCAGTCGGCCACCTCTTTGAGGTCAGATATCGTTTGACCATTTTTCTCAAGAATGGGGGCACAAGGTGTTTGATAATTACCAACGATTTTTTTAATTTTGCCCCAAACGGTCTTGGATGGGGTGGACGTCGTGATTGTGCTGACATATGTTTGCCACGAGTCCCGCTGGCTTTTTCGCCGAATCCTCCGAGCTTCAGCACGAGCTCTTTTCAGTGCCACTAGATTTTGCGTGGACGGATAGCGACGAAATGTGCTCCATGCTTTCTTTTGTCTTTTATAAGCTGCCTGACAATCAGAATTCCACCAAGGTTTAGGAAATTTAATCCTTCCCTTAGTGGTTCTTGGTATAGCAGCGTTCGCTGCATTCAAAATAGTGTCGGTTACTCGTCTTACCGCTTCATCGATGTCAGTATCATTCACAACTTCGAATGTTATTTCTGCCAGCTGGGTAAATGTTGCCCAATCGGCTCGATCAAGGCGGAAACGGGATTGCTGTTGCTGCTGTTGATAACTGCAGCGTCCAGTAAATGTTATCTTGATCGGAAAGTGGCCACTGGTGTAGAGTCCACCTTCAACATGGAAATCCCACAGTGGCAGAACAGAAGGTGAGCATACTGCAAGATCGATGGCATGGTATGTCTGCGTCGGAAGATGGAAATAAGTATTTTCACCATTGTTCAGTAAGCATAGATCATTGTCATTTATAGAATCTTCTATTATCAATCCTCTACTGTTGGTGTCTGGACTCCCCCAGAGAGGATTGTGGCCATTGAAATCCCCCAAGATGAAAAATGGGGGAGGGAGTTGATCTATCAATGTCTGCAATTCCACGCTTCTCAAATCGTAAGAAGGTGGAATATACATAGAGCAAACTGTGATCAGCGAGTGAAGGTGAACACGCGCAGCTACTGCCTGGAGGGACGTGTTGATATTGAGCTGGCTAGATGCATAATCATTAGAGATTAGCATCGCCACTCCACCACAACGACGGTCTCCTGTCAAGCAGTCCTATCGGTATATTTCAAAACCTTTCAATCTCGGTCGATCAGCAGGTGACAAGAATGTTTCTTGCAGACAGAAAATGGCCGGTTGGTGATTTTCGACAAGATCTTTGACGTTGGTGACATTATGCGAGTAACTCTGACAGTTCCAAGATAGAATACTCAGGGCCATAAAGAGAAAGAAAAGGAAAAACGGCCAAAGGAGAGAAGGGCAGCTCATTTTGCCATGGAAAGAAAAAGGAGAGAAAACGGCCAAAGGAAAGAGAAGCAGCTCATTTAGTGGGGACGTCCGTCCATCCTTCATCTTCGGATGGCGGAAGCTCTTCAAATTCAACATCGTCAACTTTCTTTTGAGGGGAGACAACTTCCTCATAACGTAATTTACTTAATTTTTCTTGCTTGCTGTGACGCAAGAAGTCCTCTTTCTTAAAATGAAAAAGTTTAGGGGCCTCTGTTTAGTGGTCACCCCGATTTTGGCACCATTTTTTTTCGATTAGCATTTTTACAATTTTTAGTGTTTTGTACAATGATATTCACTGAATCCGCAGATTTTTCTAGTGTTTCTTTGTTTTCAGAAGGTTTTTTCGGGGATGATTTTGCGCTATTTGATTGTTTGTTTGGATGTTTAAACTGGTTTTTTTGTTTACCATTTGTTTGGGTTTCTGCATCTGTTTGTGTGCTGGAAGTTTTGAAAACTTTTCTAACTGCAGCAGCATAAGACAATCCGGCTGATGGAGTGCGGGAATCAACTATTTTTCTTGCTTCAGGATATGATATGTTTTGTGTTGTTTTTATTACCTGGATCTCTTGCTCAAGTAGCCATTTAGCGCATTTTCTCGAATAAGAGGGGTGATCTTCCTTGCAGTTGACACATTTATACTGTTTTGTGCATCCATTACTCTCGTGGCCGGGTTCTGAACATCTGGCACAGGTGTCAGTACCTCGGCATGCAAACTTAGAATGACCAAATCGCTGGCATTTAAAGCACCGGAGCGGATTCGGTATATATGGTAGAACTGCGCAAGAGAGATAGCCAGCTTTGACACGATGAGGGAGGACAGGGGTATTAAAAGTCAGAATGACGTGCTTGGTGTTTACCATCTCGCCATTTCGTTTGATGGTTATTCTTTTCACTCCCCTCACATGCTGGTCCTGCATCTCCTCTAAGATTTCCTTTTCAGAAGTAAAGAAAAGATCTGGCTCTGAGATTATGCCTCGGGAAAGATTTAAAGTATTATGTTCGGTGACAGTAACAAGATAAGAGCCTATTTGTTTTATAGACATAACAGATTTTATTTGTTTTTTATCCTTAATTTGAAGTAGTAGTTCGCCACTGCGTAACTTTTTAACAGATTCGTATTCTCCAATTTGATGTATTAATGATTTGTTAATGATAAATGGGGATACTGCAGATAAATTTAGAGCTGGGTCGGTGCGTTTAATTAAGAAAAATTTGGCATTGCTTGACGTGACGTTCTGACGCTCCCCACTAGGGGAAGAAGAGTTTTTTTGTTTGGAATCCATGAGCGGACCGGAGAACTGGGGGGAAAAAAACGGGGTCGAGCCCCTGCGTAGCCCCCCTACACAGGGGTAAGGCTGCATACGACAGGGTTCGCCAGTTAGCCCTGAAGTCGACCGCTTGAGGCACCGCTTGTCCCCGGTACCATGCAGCCATCGGCACGGTCGCTGAACCTTGGCTTGGGTTTTTGTTCCGAAATTTGGTAAGTGTGATAAGGGAAGGAAGGAGAAACAAATCCCTTCCCGCCGATATTCTGTTTGAGCAACTGGGGGTCACGACTCCGCCCAAGAGCTCGCCCCGAACTCACCACACCGCAAGCCCCCCCCCCCCCCCCCCCCCCACCACCACGACAAGGTAAACGGACAACGGGGGGGTTTACCTTTGGAGTCGTGTTTTCAAAAATATTTAAAAATGTCAAGAAAAATAGCAGCAGATGTCGTGGATTCCTTAAAAAGATGTTTAGAAGAAAGGAAAACCAGCGTTAATGTGTGCGGAAATTTAGCAGTAAAATCTTCGAAAATATGGACTGAGATAAGTAACTCTTTAAATGGAAGTGTAACTTTATTAGCATTGTACACCTTTGTGAAGAAAAACAGGTACCAAGTGTGGAACGTTTTGAATTATGATCCGCACAAAAACGAAGAAATTAATACAAGTGCGGAGCTAGAAAACTGCTGTGATGAGGACTCTCCAAAACCTTCCAGCTCTTCAGAAGCAGATGATGTTTTGGAATTGGACACTTCAATTGGATATGATGAGTTTTTAGTGCTTGAAGTCCACGCAAAAAAATATTCCTGCTCTGAAAGACTTGGCAAAGTAAGAAACTATTTCACGCTTGAACGAGGTTGGACTCATAAATTTAACGAAGTGTTCATGCGGGTGAGCAACTTACCTTGTACGTTATCATTCAAAAGGCTTAAAATTACACCTGATGGAATGAATTTTTAACCATGCAGGCAAAATGTAAAGAATGCTCGTCGAAACTTACAGGAACAATTAAAACCGAACCTAGCAAAGATCAAAATGTTAAAATAAATTTTGTATATAGCGGAAATTTTTAAAACTTACATTCTCTCAAATTCCAAAGACCACTTTCCAGCACATTGAGAGAAGCAGTTGTGGATAGCATGTTTTGAGGCTATACATCGCAACTAGTGATCCAAGTTCAGAGTTAAATTAACTTTCAGATTTTATAATAAAGGTTTATGCTCTCTGCATTTTTACAATCGAATCTCAGCATAAAATTATTTATGCATATAAGCATTTTTAAGATCATAGATTGCAGCAAGTATTTGGATACAAATCTCCAGAATGTTATCCATTCCACAAGATTTCTTTCCCATGCAAGAGTACAGAAGTACTCTTGCATGGGAAAAGCTTGCAGCGTTCCTTTCTGCTAAATTTTGAGAACATTTGCCAGACATCACAGCTTTAGACAAATCCCATAAGTTTTTTTGACTCGATTCTTTGACAACAACTTCTGGTAAAACGCGTTCTGTTTTCTTAAAGTTCATGACTGGTCGATCTCAGCAATATTGTAAGAATTCTCCAATAGGTCGACTAAAAGAATTTTGTCCAGTAGTCGGCCTATCAAGAGCCACCGTTAACTTTCTAAGTGGTAATTCATTAAATGAAGAAAACATACCACGGCTTGTAGTGAGGGTTCTAAAGACTTTTCTGAAAGTCTAATAGCACCATTCGATTTTCCAGTGTTAACTGATGTGCCATCACAACCGATAGCTTTTATGTTCTTTATCAATAGAACTTTTTTTTTTGTTTAGAAGAAAGGAAAACCAGCGTTAATGTGTGCAGAAATTTAGCAGTAAAATCTTCGAAAATATGGACTGAGATAAGTAACTCTTTAAATGGAAGTATAACTTTATTAGCATTGTACACCTTTGTGAAGAAAAACAGGTACCAAGTGTGGAACGTTTTGAATTATGATCCGCACAAAAACGAAGAAATTAATACAAATGCGGAGCTAGAAAACTGCTGTGATGAGGACTCTTCAAAACCTTCCAGCTCTTCAGAAGCAGAGGATGTTTTGGAATTTGACACTTCAATTGGTTAGGATGAGTTTTTAGTGCTTGAAGTCCACGCAAAAAAATATTCCTGCTCTGAAAGACTTGGCAAAGTAAGAAACTATTTCACGCTTGAACGAGGTTGGACTCATAAATTTAACGAAGTGTTCATGCGGGTGAGCAACTTACCTTGTACGTTATCATTCAAAAGGCTTAAAATTACACCTGATGGAATGAATTTTTAACCATGCAGGCAAAATGTAAAGAATGCTCGTCGAAACTTACAGGAACAATTAAAACCGAACCTAGCAAAGATCAAAATGTTAAAATAAATTTTGTATATAGCGGAAATTTTTAAAACTTACATTCTCTCAAATTCCAAAGACCACTTTCCAGCGTTGTGGATAGCATGATAAAAGAGAAGATGTTTGGAAGTGTATACAGACGATTAAAAGCTCACAATTTGCATTTTGAAGATGAAATTGTAAAAATACCCATGAATAATGTGCTAAATGTAGGAAAGCACGAAGCTTTGGCTTCAAAAAGAAGTGATAGAAACCCGATCATAGCTTTAGGCATAGACAAAGATACACTGCCTTATAAAGGCATAATAAGAGACATCGTTTATGACTCATTTTTTGCTCATTATTGGAGTCCTTCTCAAATTCATGTGTGTAATGCATACGCCAAAAGAAATAAAATACCGGTGATTTCAATTGACGCTACTGGTTTAGTGGTAAAAAAAATCCAAAGGACCCCAGAAGTTAAATCTAGAAGTATATTTTTGTACGAAGTAACTATTTTGGATAGACCAAACAACAGTTTTCGGCAGCCAATATGCTTAAGGAGAAACATGATACAAACAGCATTCATTTTTGGTTGAATGAGTGGGTAAGAAGTGGTGCAACTCTTCCAAAAATGATTGTAACAGATATGTCGGGAGCTCTTCTATCCGCAAGTGTTAAATCCTTTACTCAATTCACAACACTTGAGGACTATTTACAATGTTGTTACAACATAGTTTTTGCAAATGATAGAAGTACTATCCCAACAGCTTTTATACGATGTGATGTAGCACATTTTATGAAGTTATTGGCATCGCGGAACTCATTGAGAGGGAAAATCAAAAGAACGCGTCATTTTTATTTAAGAATCATGGGACAGACTATACAATCAACTTCATTCGAAAACCTGAAAAATATTTTGAAAGCTACAATTATAGTGGCACTCAGTGAAACCGAAGGTTTTAATAGCGAAGGAGAACCAGTAGCTTCAGAAAAATGTAAGAAATATTTGCAGCATTTGATCGCTACTGGTACTGACGAAAGAGAAGATATTTCTATTGAATTTGATGACAATGAATGTGAGTTACCAAAAAAAGAACAACAGCAGCTCAATGATGAAATTGATATAGAAATTAATGGTCAAGAAACTATGAAATCATGGTTAATGTCCACAATTGCTACCTGCAGACGAGAAGTCTCTATAAATACGGGTGATAGAGAAAATCAGCAATACCTACCACAGTTTTTGGATGATTTGCTTAAAGTGGCAAATTTAATACCATTATGGTCAGCAGTAATGATTCCGACATTTAAATATGGAGAGAAAACTGCCAGCAGCGCACCCGTAGAAAGTAGTTTTTTTTTTTTTTTTTGTCGTGTCTATGACTTAGCCGAACTAAATAACTCCATGGATCCTTATAACTGCTTTTGCGATTTGTTGGATGTTATCGTCATAAAGGTCTACAAGTGACGGTAATACACCAATTTCTCTCAGGTTCGCACTTATTCCTGGACACTCAAAGATATGACAAGGTGTAAGCTGTGTATCTGGGCAATAGACAAGTTGCATGCTTTTTGAAATTGCTTCAATTTACATTTTTCTGGAAGATATTATCATACAAACTACGAATCAAAGCAAAAAATTTCAAAAAATTTTTTGAAACAATTATAAAATCAACTTTTAAACGCGAGAAAAATGTAAACAATACCACGTGGTCAATAAACGCCCTCTCATTGGTCGTGACGTCAATCCACACGCTCCGTGGCTTGCTACGGGAGAAACATACGGTGGCATTCAATCAGATGTGAAATTTCGCGGCTGTTTCGCTTATTTGCTTTTGAGAATTTTGAACATTCATTTGATCTATCAAACTGTTGTACAAGTCGATTCAGAAACTTATTGATCTTTACAATGGAGCCTGGGTTTTCCAAAGGCCAATCCGATAATTTGCCAAAATTGGATTCCCTTACTTTCATTAAAGTACAGTACCGAGTAATACATGGAAGCTTAAACTGTATTGTCCTACTGTAACTATGTTTATACAGATGTAAGTGCATTTGTAAGGTTTCAGTAGTTCTGAAGCAGAAAAAAAAGCTTATTTTTGAAAATCCGGATGGGTCCAGTCCTTATTAATCCGGATTAGCAACGCTTTACTGTATGTGATACTGTTGTCTCTGGTTACTGTTTTTTGTAAATAATGTTTAATATTTTTATTTTAAAGCTGTCTTTGTAAAGCTGGCACATATTTTAATGTCAGGGGTTGGGGGGATTATGTTTTACGTAAAAATAATTTTTCATTTCTTTCCAGTTTCCATCAAGTACGGATGGGTGGAAACAAATTGCCGATGAATTTGACTGCAGGTGGCAATTTCCTCATTGCTTAGGAGCTCTAGATGACAAGCATGTCAACTTTGGGGCTATGCGCAAAGACGGATCTTACTACAGAAATTACAAGGGTTCTGATAGCATCGTATTGTTAGGACTTGTTGATGCAGCTTATAGATTTATTTATATTGATGTTGGCTGCAATGGTCACACCAGTGATGGCGGCGTGTTAAAGGCTTCCACTCTGGATGAAATATTAGAGAATAGAGACACGCATTTTCCCGAAGATGAGTATCTTGGGGACAATCGTATGCTGCCTTATGTAGTTGTAGCTGATGATGCGTGTCCCTTAACATATAATATCATGAAGCCTTTTTCCCATTAGACCAAACATCCGAAGGAAATAGTGTATAATAAAAGAATTTGCAGAGCCCGAAGAGTCGTTGAGCATGCGTTTGGCATATTGGCTAATCGATTTCGGGTTCTGCTAAACCCAATGCAGTTACTTGTCGAAAATGCGGAAAATATAACTTTGGCTGCATGTGCCCTACACAATTATTTACTTAAAACATATCAAGGCTATAAAAGGGGCATGAAGGAAAAACCAGGGAAATAGGTTCAAAAATTCAGCTGTAAGTGTGAGGAATGAATTTGCCGAGTATTTCTCCAATGAAGGAGAAGTCGAATATGGCTCTAACTAATTTGCTTTTCGCTAAATTGTAATATTTGTAAATATGTCAATAAGTTGCTTTTTTTTAACTAGTGGAATTTTATTCTGAAAACAAATAATCTGTTGATGAATACTTAGTATTAAGTCTCTAGATGTAAAATGATGCAATACAATTAAAGTTGAAATGGATGTGCAAATGAGAAGTTAAAAGTTTTCGAAGCTTTAACTGAACATAAAACTCATTTTATTAATTAAATTTAATCATTTTTCTTCTCAACATTTTTTTTCCCTTTTTTGAAATTTGGTCGGTTTGCTTTTTAATTACTTCTTTTGTTCAATGTAATGAATCGATAAAGTTAAATGCCTGAAGTTTGCTTGCCAGCTGAGTTTCATTTGAAGGACCCTTATACTTTTAAGAGTTGCTAATAGCAACTAGTGTAAGTATATCGTGTTTCGATATTTTTTTACCATGATGCCCATGGAAATTTTTATCTAGGACTTTTCTAAGATTAAATTTCTATTTTTATTCTACAAATATAGTAACAACGGCAAATTAATTCATTAATTGGTCATTTCTAAAAACTAGATTTATAAAATGATCCTTCTACTGTTTGTCAGATATATACGTCTACTAATATTGTATTGTAATAAAGGTAGAGAAGATAAATATTGACCACGCATAATTTTCTCATAATTTTGTGCAGTACGTTCATTCCTTTAATCAAGAAACAATATCAAATATGAGTTGCTCCTGCATCCATCCCAGTAACCAACAATTAAAAGCGTAATAAAGAAGTGCTTAATGCACTTTTCTGAGCATAATAATCAAGATTTCAAATACTTATGTTATTTAAAAATTAGTTGTAAAATATTGGAAATGAAAGTTTTAAACAATACTATCATTAACCAAGTACCACTATGGAACATTTTACGCGTGTTGAATTTTTTGTTTGAAAGTATAAACAAAGTTCTTTAGTTTAATATTAACCAGAAAAATAGTTTAATAACATTTAAATAAAGCCTTTGTTCGTAAAAAGTCGTAAAAAAACAACAGCAAACAAACTATCATTCCCCCGTGAGAGATTCAAACGTAAAAATTTTATGCTATTAATGTTTTTTTAAAAGTATAAATGTATGGGTGATTCTACGATCAATGCGTTTTTTGTGTCCAAGAAAAAATAACCTGTTCAATTTCACACTTATTATATCACTAGTAGCCGCTATTTTTATGATTGTAGTGTTAAGAGCCAGACGAAATTTCAATTTTTGGGGGGTTTATCGATACCAGGGGAAAATGCGTTGCCAGGGGAGTGACACTATTGGCGGAATTCTGGTATGATTTACAATTATTTCACTTATTTTTCGGTGTAAAATCATAGTATGGACTCATTTCTATAAGACCTGTATTCAAAAAAAATTTTTCGCGTTGTAATAAAATGAAAAAAATTAATCCTGAAAATGCGACATGTTGCATACAAGTCGCACCGCATATCCCAAATAAAAATACTTCTCGCATTATTTACGTTCATTCAAATTACTTTCACAGGGGCAATTAGGATTAAAAATGAAATTAATTATGCTTATAACACAGTTTTAATGTATATTTACCCTTTTTTTGAACAAAAATGCCAGGGGGTGACGCCAGAGAAGTGACAAAATCACACATTACCTATAAAAACAGCATCACGCGTTCTTCTCACCAGAACTTCAAGTAAACCGTGATGTCTGCACACAATAAGCATTACATTGTACATACGCATACTTATTTAACGATGAAATATCAAAAGTTATACTTACCAGGGGAAATACTACAGCGACTGGCGCAGGGCAATTAGAGGCACTTTCAACAAGAACCGATGCAATAATATTCGAATTTTTTTAAAACCTCTTAGCTTGCTTTTAACTTTACTCAGCATTACACTGGTTATTCGCAATCAACATCATTCTTATGCATTTTTTTATACTAAATTTCAGTCTTTGAAGTTCGCCAGGTGGAGGTGACACTGTTGATATGGCCCGTTGAAAAGTATTTTTTTTTAAACAATAATAAATATTTTTTCAATGTTTACTGATGAAATTGGTTTCTCTGTTAATGTAAGTGTATGATTATGGCAAAAAACATTATGCCACGTTAGCACAAATTGAGCGTCGAACATGTTTGTATAAAAACTAGTATTTGGACAGGAGAGGGGAGTATACACTTTCATGACTATTTTCGGCTATAAATGCTAAAATAAAATAATTACAGTGAATTAATTGGGTGGTCCATATAAAAGATAACAGTCTGTAATGCTTCAGCATGCAAAAACATCATTAAAATCAGTTTTACATGAAGTTTTTCCATTGGCCGTCTGAATTCAAATAGCGTAGAATGACCCGTATAACAAAATTTAAAAATAACTTATTCGTTGAAAAAATAACTTTTATTTATTAAGACATAGACATTTTCTTCCATTTCCATCTCTCTGCGTTAGGCCTCTGTGATAATGCCTTCTATGGCATTGTTTTAGTTAATAGATACAGTCTGGGGTTTTTAATGAGGCGCATCTCTGTAGCAATGTACTTCCCGAAGACGTCAAACCGGTCCTCGGAAATGCTGATTCCTCTTGCTAAATCAAAGGCGTCCTCTGCCCTTTGCATCATAGCCTCTTGGGGGGTTAGTTTTCTTTTTTTTATTAGAACTTCTTTTTTTTTTCTTCAGTTCTGCAGGAGTAACCTGTATAAATAAAAAAGCTGAGTTGCATCAAATTTTACATAAACTTTGAAATAAATGTTTTGTGTTTGTGGAGTATACAGTGGAACTCTAATTTTACGTTTTCCGCTGAACCAGTAATAAACATACCAAGTGGGAAAACGTAAAATTATGGTTGAGCTGACAATCTAAGCCCATTATTTAAAAACAGACCTATCCAAGGAATTAGCGGATGAAATGTGTAATTTTTACTTGTGTATTGATTAACCTTAAAAATTTTAGCAGTTTGCTAAAACTGTTTTCCTCAATTTCGCTTTTTTGTTAAAGAACTTTTCATCTCAACTTAAATGCTGCTTCATCCCATTATTATTATTACTGTTTTCTCTTCATTGTTTCAATCACTATCATCAGGAGCGAGGAGCGGTTAATAAACCTAACATTGATATAATTTGTCATGTGATAGACAGTACATGCTACATCTACCAGAGGTCAAAATCAGTATCAGCCACTTAGGTGGCAATGGCACCTAAAATTTTTTTCTTGAAAGCCAAAATAGTTGTCTTGGTTGCAATTTCAAATGCTTATAATGTCTTTGGAGGGATGGAAAGGAGGGGAAAGGTCATCACAATGCAATAAATCAAGGAAGTTTTTTGCAATTGTAATAAGGATGTTTTGAAAACATCTTTCGCAATTGAAGGTAGCAAAATGAAGGGGACGGGGACAGCAACAAATTGGGCGTCAAAGTGACGACTAAGTTCAAAGTCGCGGTCGTCAAAACGAAATTTAAAGTTGCAAAATACGACTAACGACCGCTAATTTCGACCACTGACATCTACTATGGAGTAAGAAGAGGAACAGTGGTGCCAGGTTTTGAAAATCAGTGTGGGTGCTCAAACACGGTGTCCAGAAAGAGATGGGGGGGGGGGGGCTCATAAAAAAAAGTGTCACTACAAATAGTTGATCACTTTATGAAAAAAATAGCTAGTTTCGAGGCTAAGTTTAACTTTGGAATGCAACTCTCTGTCATCTCGGATATTTAGTCTCAATGTCATATTTGGAAAATTTATTTTTTCTCTTTTCTTTACTGATGGTTCAGTTACCCCCACAATTATTTTGGGGGCGCTCGAGCGCCTCAACAACTACGGAGTTGGCACCCCTGAATAGACGTGTTTTGGGCTACAAAGGAACCCCTTTTTCACTGCAAGGAGATGTGAACTTCAGGATGACAAGTCATCCGAGAAAAGCTTTTTTGGATGACTTGTCATCCTGAAGCTCACACCTCCTTATGCTTTATGAGCAAAATTTGCTTTTAAAATGTTGGATTACCTTATTTAAATTGTCAAGCAAAGGTATTTATTTAATCATTTTTTTAACAGCATTGCATCTTAATAGTAAGAAAAATTAAATTGAGAGAGCATAAAGTGTTAGACTGTCGAAAATCCGAGGTAATTCTACAGAAAGTTTGAAAATAAGAACTAGTGGAACATTAACTTTTGATCCCAAGTTGAAAATACTAGTTAAATATTTGAATCAGAATTTATATAATGAAAGTTCTCTTATATCAAAGCACTCTATTAGTATTGTACGCATTAAGCAATGCTATTATTTACATGAAGTTACGACACGTTAATAATTAGTAATCAGTAAACATTCTAAAATGATTTTCATTCAAATAGCTTAGTGGTCTAATTTTTTTTTTTTTTTTTTTTTTTTTTGTATTTAAACTTAAAATGTACGAAATAAATCTTTCCCTTCTGTGGTGAGATGATTTTCATGTAATTTTAGTCTGGGGAAGAAAAAAAAAACAACCTGAGAAACGATGGAACAGTCTAACTCATCTTCTGAACAGCTACCTTGGTGTGACGGGACGTTCGCTTCTTCTAACTCTGGGGTCAAGCCATTGAGATGACCATCCACGGACCTGGATTAAGAGGGGCCTGGCACTGATTCAATATTGCTGATGTGCTGTAATGAGAAATAGTCATGTATAATAGTTTCCTTTTCATTATTCTCACAACTTTAGAAAGTGAACTTGATATCTAGTTTTAAGTTGAGTGCAAGCCACCTTAAAAATGCAAGAAAGTGGCAAATCCTTCGATTTTTTACTGATGGGATGTCGTTAGAACCGTTATTAAAACATGTGGGTCATTTTCAAAATTTGCTTACATTTGCGTTCCGGAGGTTAAAAAGACGATTTTGAAGCATAACTTATATTTTAAATTCAATGCGAACAATTATTTTCTACAAGAAATACTCCCCAAAAAATTCTATCACTCAAAAAAATATTGAAATTTATTTATTTTTAAAAATGAGAATCAAGACAAAAACGCTTGTCCATTTCCAATTTTCGCAAGTTCAACTATTTTTTTTATACTTAACTGTATAAAAAAGTATATACAACAAATTATTTTTATATATTGACTATTAGTATATGATATTCATAATAAATATTGACAGTAGTAGTTTTTTTCATTAAGAAATGTATGAATATATTTTGTCCGGGCAGTTCTTGTAAAGTCCGTTACCCTAAGATTATTTTAGCTGAAAAAGGTATTTATTGCAGTCAAAAGCTGGTAACACGTATTCAGTTAACTTAACAAACTAGTGACGTAACTATTTCGTACCATTTTGTTTTCCTGAGTCGAGAAGTATTGCTGCGGCGTTTCGCACAAAATTTCTTCCAGGTGCGTATTTTTATTCTTTGTCAAGTCTGTTACCAAAGATTTTAGTATTGAATTTTACTTTTTCTCAGCTTTTACCCCGAAATATTGCTTATTATACAACTCTAAGAAAATGCATATTGTTGTTCAATTTTTAAATTCGACAGCCTAGCCATAATTTGACATTTTGGTTGAAATGTCAAGTCCGTTACTGGTCAAATCCGTTACCAAATGTTGAGTCCGTTATCATACAGTTTTTGATCAATGTTTAAATAATCACAAACATCGTTTTAAGCTTCAGGGACGCAAATAATTTCAAATGAAGTTGATTTTAGGCGCTATGATATAGTTTAAAAGTAAGATTTCATATTGATTTTGTATGGTAACGGACGACAATTTTCCTTGCAACTTAAAACTTTACAACACCATTTAAATACTTAATTATGCATCAAAGCGTACAACCAATTATTTTTTCACACACCTAAAATATGTGACAAAACATCTGTTAGTGATTCTAAAAGAAAATAGCAAGTTAAAAAAATTACTTAAAAATTCTGAAATGTAAGCATATGGTGAAAATGACCCATATGATTACATACATGAAATTATTTTTTTAAATCAAAATATTTTTAAAAAATGTTTACTATAGAACATGATTTATTGTTATTACTCAGTCAACTTCACACAATGCTGTAGCATGGGTGCAAAGTAGGTCATGTTTCTAAGACGGAAATTATGTCTCCAACATGCAAGTTTAAGAAAATACACCTAAAAAATATGTTTTTTTAATTGTGTCAAATTTGGGAGGGGAAGTGCTTACCTCTACTTTTAGCAGTAAAGAGCATTTTAAGTGTAATATTTAGGCATTAGGCACAAACAAAGGGGGACTTTTTAAAATTTAATTCTTATTTTAGACAAATGAGATAGGTTTTTTAAGTCCTATTAAACGCATCTTGGCAATTTCCTCAAGATTGAAATCCGTCTTAAGACGAAAGGTCTTGCATCTACTGTAGTTTGGAAAATTGTACTTTTGACTTTTTTTATTGAGTTCACTTCTTAACCTCATGCCAATGAATATATCCAAAGCCAATAAATCTTCTGCCTGTCAAACTATGTCAGCCATTAATACTCAATGAAGAATATACCCCATCAATAATCAATGAGTTGAAATATAGTGACAAATGATAATTCATATTCTTCACAAGAGACTGTTTAGTAATGTGTTAACATGCTTATTACATAAAATGTGTAAACAATTCACAACAAACTGATTTAATTATGTGATAGCCATTCATACAACTCATTTAAATAAATAAACAGGAACAATCACTTACTTGAATAAGCGGTGCAGTGATGTCTAATGGACTAGTTGACTTGCGCTTTTTGATATGGTCATCCAAGAACAAGAGCGAATCATAACACCATAATTTTGATGTATATACATTTTCTACACCAGCACCCAAAGTTTGGCTTTTTTTAATCAAATTTTTCTCCTCGGTGTACTGGGAAGATAAAGTTTTCAACTTTGCTTTCACTTCGGGAATGGTCGTAGGACTACGATGTTCATTTAGAACTGTTACGATTCTGCTAAGAGCCACATCTCTTTTTTTCTCGATTGTGGTATTCACCACTTTCAACTTCGTAAAGAAGCTGCTCATTTTTGTACAAGTTTATTAAAATTGTCACATGTTCTCTTTGCCATTTAGGCTGGGATGCATGTGAAACAAATCGCAAATCGCAACCCACAAAAAGTTGTGGGCTGCGAGCGGGTTGCGAGACCATTGCAATGCATGTGTAACGGTTCTGCCATTTCACAAACCGTGACGTCAGAATTCTGCTGATCGGAGATCCTAACCGATAAAAACCGACTCTCAGCCAATGAGAGCAAAGTGACTGTAACTGTAACGGTATAAACAATTTTTTCACATGTGGTTGTTTACTGCGGTGTAGCACAGTAATTTTTCAAATATGCAGAGATCCACAAATTACACATATGCCGAATGCGAGGCTCTCATCTCGGCATAAGAAGAGAGAAAATTTTTAGTTACCGGGGAATTTGGGCCGAGATGTGAAACCCCCGCAGACCAGAAAAAAGCCTGGCGGGATGTTGCAGACATCGTTTCATCAAGAGCAAAGGGGGTTGTTCGCTCTGCGGAACAAGTGAAAAACAAGTGGGGGGATCTGAAATACAGAATCCGATGCAAGGCAATCGAACAGTGTGCCAAAAACCGACATGACCAAATCTAAGTACAAAAGGGTGCGACAGGACTCGGACTCTTCTGAGGACCTAGAAGCCCCCAATAAACAAAAGCAGAAAAATAAGGGTAAAACCCCCTCACGCGAAGACTTTTTAGTCGACGCTGAGAAGGGGAATAATACCCACAAAGGTACCAAGACAAAGCCGCCAAATGTAATAAGGCTGATAAAAATAAAAATGCAACCCCCACAAATGTAGCAGATCCCAAAAACGGGAAAGCTACGCGGGAGGATAAGAAAATTATTGATAAAAATGTAAATAAGACTGTCAAATAAAATACTACCCCAGTTGATGCATCCGCCCCTAAAGAGGGAGGGGGAACTGCAGGGGGAAACCAAAACCAAAATAACTTGGAAATGTTGCCCACTATTACTCAATCTCAAATAATCAATGGCATAGTTAATAGCTTCAATGAAGCCATGGATCAATCTAATGAAAACAACAACTCCGATTGGTCTGACATCTCAGACGCGGAGGATTCCCAAACCAACGGGTACGATTCTGACCAAAATAGCAAAATAACTCGCTACTCGAGAAATAACTCCCCGCCAGCTGTCCTACCAAAGTCACCCCCTCCCACCAGGGACATTGACCCTGAATTAGACGATGAAGAGGGTTTCCAATTGCAAAACAAATCCAAGAAAAGGATCCCCCCTATTTGGGTTGACAATATTGAAGACCCTAATAGCCTACTAAAAATTCTTTCTGGCCTATGTGGTGAAAACACCAAAGGCAAAGTTCTACCAAATCGCAAACTTATGATAAAACCAACATCTATCAGAAATCACCAACTTATAAAAGACCACCTTGATAACCACGACTATGGAAATCACACCTTACTGCTCCCCTCGGAGAAGCTGCTAAAGGTGGTCATTAGGGGTCTCCCCATACGATTTAATGTAGAATGGATCATAAATGAATTACAGAAGGAAGGGTACTACCCACAGCATGTGTCACAAATGTACACAGGCCCAAACAGGGACAAATTACCCCTGTGGTTAGTACACCTTCCAATGTCCAATCAAAACAAAGAAATCTGGAACCTCCAGTATGTGGGGAACTTGAAAATCAACACTGAGCCTCTCAGAAAGCAAAACCGGGTTCCCCAATGCGGGAACTGCCAGGAGTTTGGTCATTCAAGCCTTAGTTGTGCCCGCCCCGCTGTTTGCGTAAAGTGCGCAGGGGCACACAGGTCAGCACTGTGCCAGAAACCCAAAACCTTGCCCCCCACTTGCTGCACGTGCGGAGGGCCACACACGGCAAACTATTCCGAGTGCCCCAAGAGGCCAGTAAAAAATGACTACAATACTGTAAAATACAATGTTCAGACCCCCTTCAATAGTGTAAATAAAAATGTAATCAATAATACACCGTCTAAATCTCAACCAAACCCAAATGTTGGGTATTGGAGCGATCTTAGACCCACATTAAATATGAGGAAAAACATTGCTCAGTCCAAAATGCCAAGCAATACCCCCCCCCCAGACACAGAGCGCAAATCATTCATCCGACATCCAGCTTCGGATGTTTGAAACGCTAAATGCCACCTTTCAAGCTCTTCTCGGTGAGATAAGGAACATGAGCAACCACCCCCCCACTCTGGGTAGTCTAACGTACCTCACCATCTGTTCATGGAACTGTAATGGTATCATGGACAGAGGTAATGCAAAAATTTTGGAACTTATTAATTTTTTGGCCGTCCACAACCCGGACATTCTCTGTCTCCAAGAGACTAAAATTAAAACTGCACAAAATTTCAACATCCCTGACTACAATATAATCAGAAACGATAGACTACACTCGAGTGGAGGCGGTACAGCTATCCTTATCAGAAAAGGTACCGACTACTAAATCCCCAGATTCCAAATTAATTCTTTTGAACACTCAACAGCACTCATTCAGCTAAATAGCACCAAAATTCAAGTTTCGTCTATTTACATACCCCCCAGTAAAACTCGACATTGACGAGCTTAAAAATATCCTTAACTCACCCGAGAGGAGCATTGTTATCGGGGATTTCAACGCCCGACACAGATCGTGGAGTGCGGGATCCCAAAACAGTAGAGGAACTACTCTCTTCAATTTGGCCAAACATGAGGCAAACTTAAGCCTCCTCACCCCCGATGGACCAACCAAATTCCATAGTAATAGTCAGCTCAACTTTAGACTTCGCTATCACGGCCAACGTTAACTGGGATAGCTGCATCACCTCACTCCATGAGCTGTGATCGGACCACAACCCCATCAAACTGACCCTGGACCTCCCCCTGGTCACCATCCTCACCATTCAAACCATAAACTGGATGAATTACAAAACCAGCCTGGAAGAATTGACGACCAACCCACCACGTATCAGAAACCCCAATGAAATCGATCTAGCCATAAAATTCATAAACGACAAAATCAACGAGACCAAAGAAAAAGCCTCCTTCGTGAAGAGAACGAAGCACAAGGCTAGAAAACTTCCCGATTACATCATCGCTACAATAAAACTTAAACACTTCTACGAGGCCCTATGGAACAATACCCAGTACCCTCCCTATAAGTCCACCCTGAATTTCCTTAATAATAAAGTCAAAAAACTAATCCTGGAGCATGAGGAGATGAAATGGAATAAATTCCTGGCCTCTGTCTCCCAGGAAGACAACTCCCTCTTCCAAACTACCAAAAAGTACAATAGAAAAACCACCAATATGCCCCCCATCCACAGTCAAAATGGTATGAATTATTCCAACGAGGACAAGGCTGAGGCCATTGCCTGCACCCTTGAATCTCAATTCACGCACAGTATCAATAACTACAGCAACAATTTCATCGATTTCGTCGAAGATCAGACAAATAACTACTTCAACCATGTTCACCCCCTCCCCCCTCATTAGGATCATTCCCCGAGGATGTCAAGAATATCATTCGTAACCTCGAAAATAAAAAATCTCCAGGGGAGGACCAAATTAATAATGTCATGATTAAAAATCTCCCTGATAACATCATTTTTCTCCTTGCTGCAATATTTAATCTGTGCTTTTCTTTCAGTTATTACCCTGATATCTGGAAAAATGCAATAGTTGCGCCGATCCACAAGCCTGGCTCTGCCCCTAATTTTCCTCAAAATTATAGGCCAATCAGCTTGTTATCCTCGATCTCAAAAATCTTCGAAAAAATCATCAACAAACTCATTGTTAACCATATCAACTACTATAACTTAATTTCCAATTTCCAATTTGGCTTCCGAACCAAACATTCCACCCAACACCAACTCCTCAGAGTGGTGAACCATATATCACTTGGATATCGCGAGAAGGAGCGAACGATCGGCATCTTTCTTGATATCAGTAAAGCTTTTGACAAAGTATGGCATGACGGGCTGTACTTTAAAATGATCAAACTGGACCTCCCACCCCAAATCATCAAACTTATTAGGTCCTTCCTCAGTAACAGAACTTTTCAGGTTAGGGTGGGAGGCTCACTCTCATCCAAAAAACAAATCAACGCCGGGACGCCGCAAGGCAGCTCCCTCTCTCCGACCCTCTATAATATCTTCACCTACGACGTGCCCACTCACCCGGGCACCCTCATTTCCACGTTCGCCGACGATACGGCAATTTTGGCCAAGCATAAAAAGAGCATGGAAGCCTATAAGGCCGCCCAAGAACATGCCATACTTCTGCAAAAGTGGTTTACTCTGTGGAGGTTCGACGTAAACACCGACAAAACTAAAGTAGTTTACTTCGCACGCAGACACTGCACAAATATGCCCCCCCCCCCATAAACATCTATGGGGACCAAATTCTCTACTCTGGCAGCGTCAAATACCTTGGGGTAACCCTTGACGCAGGTCTAACCTTCAAAATCCACATTGAGGATACTATTAAGGAGACCAATGCTGCCTATCATTCGCTGAAACCCATTCTAAATTCTCCCACCTTGTCTCTGATTAATAAGAGACTAATTTACCTTTCGATTATTAGACCAAAACTACTCTACGCTGTCGAAGTGTGGGGATGTGCGGCAAAGACGAACATCCTCAACGTCCAACGCCTACAGAGCAAAATTCTCCGCCAAATAACCCGTATGCCTGATTTCATTAGCAACGAAACTATCCATAAAGATTTCATTGTTGAACCCATCTCGACTTACATCCTTGTTAATGCCACCAAATTCTTCACAAAGCTCGACCCCCATACCAACCCTGAAGTAAGGAAGCAGATTGAATACATCACCAACTCCTGGCATCATGCCAATCCCAGCAATGCGATGCTCATCTATTATGACTCCATTGCAGAAACAACCCGACTCTCCGCAAGACGCTTCGGAAGGAACTTCCCCGTTCTCCCCCCCTAGATAGAGGGAGGATGACGCTCCTATTGTGTTCGGCTAACGCCCTTTCTTCCCGGTGTTAGCACCGGCTTCAGTCGCAACGGCACACTGTTTCGCTTTTCATTCCATTTTTATTTTGAATTCCATCTTAATACCGACTTATTTTTTAAATAAGTTATCTACCAGGTTTATCTTATTTTCGACGCGGGCCTAACCCGCGGCCGTTAGACCATTAAGGCGGGGCGTCTCTGACACCTCACCTAAAAGTTCAAAATCTTGAAATGCTTCTAAGAAACAAGGCAAAAGAGCTACTGTTCTAACCCCTACATCCAAATTTCACGACCGTCCGTAGTGATATCAGGTTATTGTAATTACGACAAATATGCTGTTATTGTGTTTAACCAGGGTGTAAAAAAATCAATGATTTTTTTTTTTAATCAAAAAAAATCGGATTTTTTTTTATTTAAATCAGATTTTTTTGATTTTTTTAAAAAAAATTAAAACTTCAGTTATTAATTAAATTTTACTTGTGAACGACTTACCTAAAAGTTTTTTAAAATACAAAAACACCTTTGAAGTAAAGCTTCACCAGCAAGAAACCCAGAAAAAAATGTTAGGAGCCAATCTGAAAATAATCCTGTCTACTAGCTAGGATAAAAATCAAATGGGGCAGGAAGCTCAACCCAATCCTCACTTCATTCAGCCCCACCCCTCTTTATTTTGCTTTTGTTTTGTAAAGCTGGAATATGTTCCATTTCAGCCACTAATAAAGACTGCCCCCCCCCCCCCCCAGTTGCTAATGCAAGGCATAGAAAATTTATCTTCTATTTGGTTGTTTTTGTGTTTTTCTTTTCACTGAAAGTATATCGTACACATTCTATCATGTCCCTCCCCCCTCAATTCACTCTTTGCAACACCAGCCCTGCATGTATTTTCTTTATTTCACATATTAGACAACAAATAGCACTATTTGTGCATACATATTATTTGGACTGCAACCTTCCAGCATCTGTAGAGTAGGATTACTTTTCCATTTATTCGATGGAAATCAAAGCTCTAAAAGAAAATAGTAAAAATAATGAAATTGGGATTGTCCAAGAGAATTTTTTAAGGATTAAAATAAAAAGTGATTTAAATCAATGATTTTTTTAAAAAAATCAATTGATTTAAATCAGTTGATTTAAATCAATGACACCCTGTGTTTAACAATTTGATTATTGAAAAATTTAAGCAAAATCACCCGCAGTTTCAAGTGCAAGAGATTGGATTCCAATCTGATGGGACATTTCAACACTTCAAACAAAAGTACACAATATTTTCCATGACGCAAAGTAAATTCACAACAGTGTGGCATTTCTCCGCCACATCACGGCAAGGGTTGTATTGATGGTATTGGTGGGACCATTATGCGTCAAATTTTGAGATGCTACTTGAGCGAGAACCATAGATCCCAGGACACCGTATGAGTTTTCTGATGCTGCTAGGAAAATTTGTCCTGTGATTTATTATATGAATCTCAAATGAAAATACAAATCATAAAAGCGGACCTGGATTTGACCTGGTAAGATATCAAAACAATGCCTGGAACAAGAAATTCACATTGTTCTTGATCATATGCTCCCGCCATAATTTTTTACAGCTCCACTTCAGAATGGAAGAAGGGCTCTTAATTTCCATACTGGCGAGAGTACTGAAAACTACATCTTAGAAAACACGACAAATCCAAATTTGCAATGTGGCCAGTGGGTTAATGTGCATTATGACAATGATGTTTTTAATGGAGTAATTACACAAATTGCTCACAATCAATATAAAGTAAAATGCTTAATACCAACCAAAATAAAGGACTTGTTTAAGTTTGAGCCGGAAGAACATGCTGTCTGGTATGAAAAGGAAATAATAATAGCAAATATCGCAGCTCCTATACTAGTCAATTCCAGGGTTTTTTTAAAGTTTTAAATATTTTTTTAATTTCATATTTTCTGTCATGAAATGTAATATATCATTATTTAAACATATTGTAACCTCCAAGTTGTAATAAAATTAAAAAGATGATATTCAAAGAATAAATACTCATGATTGATTAAAAATTGCACAAGCGTCATGTTTTTCACAAAACCTTGTCATGTCTGTCATACAGATTAATATTTTATAATATTTTACTTTTTGCAAATTTCTTGACATTATTTTTTTTCTGATTGACAGAACTAAATCTTATTTTGATTCCTGAAAAATTCTACAGTTGACATATGCATATTAATTAAGAGTAAACTAGTAATATATGGTCACACAGAATCTGTGTCACATTTTTGTCACGTCCGTCAAGACAGGTTTTAACCCAATAAATTAAAAGTTTTTTCTCTTGAATTAAAATTTTTGTCCTAGCTCCCGTCTCATGGAGCAGAAAAAAAATAAGTAAAGAATTCAATGTGAGCGAGTATACCGTAGAAAAAGCAAAAGATCTTCTAAAAGATAAATGCGTAATTGCACTGCCTGATCCAAGAAAAGAAAATATACTCAATGAAAACATAATAATGCTTGTGAAAAACTTCTATCAAAGTGATGAATATTCTAGAGATATACCATGTGCTAAAGATAAAGTAAGTGTTTAAAAAAAACGTATGTGTGCAAAAAGTATTGTTGCTGGGAAATCTAAATGAACTGTATTCTGCTTTCAAGTCAGACATCCCCCAGAGATTAAAATTGGATAGTCCAAGTTCTACATGCTCAGACCAAAATGGTGTGCATTAGCAGGTACTGCTGGAACACATTTCGTCTATGCATGCACAATTCACGAAAATTATTGCATGCTTGCTCCATTGAAGAAAACTACAATGAACTCATTGATATGTTAGCTTGCTCAAGAGAAAACAGAGATTGTAATTTACGTCACTGCTCAGTCTGTCCTACAAGAGACAATCTTAAATCTTTCATCATAAAAAATTTTGAAAAGTGGGATCCTAATGATGAAGTAACTTATTCTTCATGGATATCTACAGACAGAACTCAACAGATACAGTTCACTGTTAACTTAGAAGAATATTTGCAAATTTTAATTGAAGGCTTGGAAAAACTAATACCTCATTCATTTGTGACAAAATCTCAAGCTCGATATTTGAAAAAAAAAAAAAGTAACCTCAAATTCAATGAAGAAATTGTTCCAATGGAATGCAGTGAAAATTTCTCTTTTATCTTGCAAAATGAAGCCCAAGGGTACCATTGGACAAGTGATGGTTGCTCTCTTCATCCAGCTGTAATGTATACTAAAAACGAAAGTAATGATTTAATAGTTTCTAGTTTGTGCATTGTGTCTAATGATCTAGAGCATGATGTCGCATTTGTATATGAAACACAAAAAGTTATAGTGGAACACTTAAAAAAGAATTTTTCGGCTGTGAGCAGTGTGACTTACCGTAATTTCCAGAAGACGTGCCGTGGTGCTTACGAGTTTAAAAGTTAAATTTTTTGAACTGCGGCATTTCTGCCGATGCGACGATTCTAATCAACTTTTTTTTTCACGCCGTGTCGCCGCGCAGTTTATTATTCAACCATTCATCCTTCATTACACGTGGTTGTGGTTGGTAATTAGAATTGGTTAATTTACTGCTCTTTCTTGTGAAATTATGGCACCCAAGCGATATAAAAGTTACACTGCTAATTTTAAACTTAATGTTGTTGCTCGGGCGGAACTCGTAGGAAACAGAGCCGCCGGACGAGAGTTCAAAGTTGACGATTGTTGCGTTCGACGGTGGCATGCGGAGAAAATTGAGTTGGAGAATATGCCGAAATGGAAAAGGGCCAAAAGGAGTGGTACCGTGAATTGGCCCGCCTTGGAGGACGCTTTGGAGTCGTGGATAATGAAACAACGAGGAGACAGACTGCCAGCTTCGACGATAAAAATTCGTCTTCATGCCAAGGCTTTGGCTCGGGAGATGAACTTTGAAAACTTTGTTGGAGGACCGTGCTAATGCTACTGATTTATGAGGCGCAAGAAGATATTGGTACGCACCAAAACTACAGTTCGGTTCACTTTTTGGGGGCTGCGGCGCTTCCGCCGATGCAGCGTTTCTTCCGGAAATTACGGTACTATAGCGAAGGATGTTCTACATAGTATAAAAATTGTAAAAATTTTCTCAGATTGTGTTCTCATGAAAGTGATTTCAAACTAAAAGCTCAATGGTGTTTTTTTGCCACAAGCCATGGAAAATTGCTTTGTGATGGTATTGGTGGCACTGTCAAACGCATTGTAACTAAAGCATGTCTACAAATGTTTTGAGTTTTGCATGACCAATATTAAAAACATAAAATTCACAATGATAGAAAAAGAAAGACTAGTAGAAGCATGTAAAGAACTTGTTTCTCTAAAGCCAAGACTGTGCCAGGAACTCATAGTTTTCACCACTTTCAGCCTGTACAAAACGTATCAGTTTTGACAAAAACTTTTACACAGTCTTTAATTTTCAGAAGAAAATTCATCAGTGAAAATGTTTGATACTGGTGTAAATAACTACAGTGCTTGTATTTATGAGAACCAGTGGTTTTTTGCATTAGTTATGTCAAAACATGAAGTGAAGATGAGGGAGATGTTAAAGTTACATTTATGCATTGCCATGGGCCAGCTCCATCTTTTTACTAACCTACAAAAGAAGATATTTGCTGCATTCCCATTAGCAACACAGTTTTGTGGGTAAATCCTCCAACTACAAAAGCCTCGGGCAGGATGATTATTTTCTTGAGAAAGAAATTAACTCCATAGACCTTACTTGCAAACACATTTTAAGACAGACTCAAGGACAGTAAAAAGGTATTGTTACATGTAACAATACCTTTTTGTATGTATACAAATTTTTATTAAAATTTTTCTACTTTATTACCTTTGACCTATTTGATATCTCACATGAGTAAATGATAAACAAGCCTGCATTAAAGTGTGATCTGCTACTAAGTATTTGCGAAAATTGCCAAGCAACTTCCGCAAAATCAAAACAGCATCGACTTCTGCAGTTAAGTCCATGTCTATACTAAGAACTATCTTTTAAAAATAATTTTCAGAAAAAAACTGCCTTTTCAAAATATATGTAAATCTTCATGGTAATTCTCTGGTTGTAGCAGACATAATCGAGGAGCACAACCACAAAGTGTCTGAAGCACTATATAGATAACTACCTTAGCCGAGAAAATTGCGTGAAAGTATCCAAAAAGAATTTGCCTCGCTGGTTTCATCTTGGGGAAAATAAGAAGGTTGTCCAGGACAAGATAATCAATGAAACCAGCAAAGTGGTCTCATTAAGAAATCTTACTAATTTGTCAAGAAAAGGTTTGAAAATGTGTTTCATTTTTTTTAAATACCTAGATTGTTTTAAGAATTTAAGCAATATTATTCATTTATTTGTTTGTAGTATGTTAGGTTATGCCAGGTTAATTTAAGTGTCCTTATCTGATCATAGTTAAAGCTATATATATATATATATATATATATATATATATATTATATACAGTGGCGGATCCAGCGGGGGGGGGGCACGGGGGCACGTGCCCCCCCCTGTCACAAATTCTCGAAGAGCCTAAAACCCATACTGAAACAAGAAACACCGATCAAATTATCGGTGCCTATTCGATACGTATGTTTTGCATTTTTTAACAGTTTTTTGGCAACGGACTCGTAAAAGGAAAAAAAAAAATATTAATACCGTAACAGAGACCTATTTGATAACCGGCAAAAAAAAAATGCGACTCACACTTGCTATTGAGCTTTGATTTACATGAATAAATAGTTTCATTTCGAATATTACTCTTAGCACATTTCCGTTGTGAGAAAAATGTGGCGGTTTCTTTTTTTTCCTTTTATTTATTGATCTTCGGAACTTTCGAACGTCCCAAACTTATTCTATGGCGCCAGATCGTTTGAACGCAAAGGCTTTCCAATGCTTCTTCGACGTATTTTTGCTTACCTTGTATTTGCACATAGAAAAAAAAAGGAGACGTAACAAGCGGCTGACTGGAAGTATGTTTTTGCGTTTTCATTCCACTTGGCTATTACAGGCGTTTAGTTTTTAATTCCTTAAGCGTAAATCAAAGGGAAAAATTACTCACTTAATACATTTTTATTACGGCTACATTTCTTCAAACGATAAAATATGTTTTGATACTTGTCTGAATGATACGGCGCCATGTCTGAGCATTCTTCCGAACTTAGACTCACCAAAAAAGTTTTAACCGTTATGGGAAAGTAGATAGTTTTTCAGTGATATTGTCTCGAGTTCGAGTGGCGAGGTTGTTCTTAATGTTTGACGATAGTGAATTAAGTGCCTTTATATATCTTTTGCATTGTTTCAATACATTTTTTGTGGGCAACATATGCGGCAGAACTTTCTTCTTGATTTTAAAATTATAAAAGTATTAATTTTGATGTTTTACTTAATATGTTGAAACACAGGCCCAAATTATGCAGCGCACTGTTAGTTATTAGTTCGAAATGTGAAATTTGTAGCTACGTTAAATTTTGTATATTCTTGAATAGAAGACTTAAGTAATTATGAATAATAAACGAAATAAACAAACTCAGTTAAGTCTTACGAACTTTTGGAAGAAACAAAGAGTTGATGACCCCAATTCTTCGGATATTAGCTCGAGCGTCGCAACTGGTGATATTCCTCAGCTTTTTTCCGTGCCTGAACCTGAAAATTTTAGAGAATGTGCAGCATCGTCGAGTTCAACTACCGAAACAGTCTCAAATATTACTACTTGTGAATATACATGGGATATTGGTTTGTACGTTAACAGTTCAAAAGTGAAATCTGACGAGGAATTGTATCATGCATTAATTAACCCATGGATACCAAACGAAAGTTACAAATTTCCAAGTGTAATGCAAGCAAAGAAGAATCGATCGTTCAAACTACATTGGATAAAAGAATTTCCATGGCTATCTTACAGCCATAAACTTTGTGGTGGATTTTGCAGACCGTGCGTGTTATTTGGAATTACAGAAGGAGGTCGAAATCATCAGAAATTGGGGAAATTGGTTATGACTCCGTTGTCTTCATACAAAGATGCTAAAAAGGACTTAAGAGATCATGAGAAAAATGACTATCATAAGAAAAATGTGATAAAATCACAGAATTTTGTTGATATTCTGGAGGGGAAGAAGAAAAGTATTGAAACAGCGTTGGATAGTGCTAAGCAAGAGAGAATTCAAAAGAACAGGCAAAAATTAATACCGATTATTAAAACTATAATATTTTGCGGTGTGCAGAATATCCCGTTAAGAGGTCATCGAGACGACGGAGTAATGTTTTCTGAAGACGATAATGATGATGAAAACAAAGGAAATTTTAAGGCTTTGTTAAGATTTCGAGTGGATGCGGGAGATAAGATTCTTGAAGAGCATTTGCAGACTGCGGGTCATAATGCGACTTTTATAAGCAAAACTACACAAAATGAAATAATTCAATGTTGTGGAGAAATTTTACAGGATAAAATTATGCAGAAAGTAAAATTATCTCAATTTTATAGCGTGCTCGTCGACGAAACAACTGATATAGGGATTTCAGAGCAGCTTTCACTATGCATTCGATATTTTAACGAAGAGACGTCATCGACAGAAGAAGGATTCCTCGGTTTCACAAAAGTGACAAACTTAAGTGGGGAGAATTTATCTAACACAGTAATAGAGAATTTGAAAGCAGCAAATCTAGACATAGCGTTCTTACGTGGGCAGAGCTACGATGGCGGTGCTAATATGAGTGGTGCTTTTAAGGGTGTTCAAGCGAGAATTTTAGCTATGCAGCCTCTTGCTGTTTATACTCATTGTGCTAATCATCGGCTGAACTTAGTGTTGAATAAAGCAAGCACTGTTCCCGATATAAGAAACACTGTTGGTATTATTAAAAGTGTAAACAACTTTTTTCGAGAATCTGCATCTCGAGCACACCTTTTGAGTACAAAAATTGGGGAAATGCTACCAGAGGAAAAATCATCGAAAGCAAAAAGAATTTGCGAAACTCGATGGGTTGAAAGACACGATGGCATTCTTCATTTTCTTGGAATATTGCCTGCAATTGTCTGCACTCTGGACGAAGTCAGTACAGGGTTGGCAAGTTTTTGACAGTCGGAGGTTTTATCCGGTTTTAACCGTGGTTTTTACCGTCATGTCAAAAACCACTTTTTGACATGGTTTTTGACATGAGTGTCAAAAACCTAAATTTCTGTCCAAAACATGTTTAAATTTGATATTGATAATCAAAATACATTTTCAAATGAATTTGACAATTTCTGATTTCAGACACTGAAGTAAACTTTTGGAGTTTTAGGTTATTAAAATAAAGTGTAATAAGCAATCCTAATCATAATTGAAGGGCTAGAGAGTAAATAATGGTAACTAGCACTTTAAACAATCAAACATATGGCTTTTGAATATGGCTTTATTGCTACGAGGAATTACTGTAACAGATTTTTTTATTTTAAAAATGAAATGGGTACATTAATTAAGTGCTGTGTGTCTTGGGTATACTTAATAAATTTTTACAAGTGATTTTTTTTTCATTTTAATTTGAAATAATAAATTTTAACTAATAAATAAATAAATAAAATAGTTTGATCAAAAGTATTTATCAGATTTGTATACTGAGTACTAATTAATTTAGTTTTGCTTTTACTCAAAATAAAAAAAAATCACTTTGATGTAAAGATTTTTAGATTGATAAAATAGCTAATTAATAGTTATTAAAACATTTAAACAAAACTACTTTAAAAACTGGATTTAACTTTTAATACTTTTAACTTTTCGCAGTTTCGCATTGAATAGAGCCCAGGTGCCTCCATCTAGTGGGGAAACTAGGCATCAAAACATTGTGGTAATGGCATTCCGCCGATTCTGGTGCTACGTAAAAGAATGGATGCTTAATTGGGGGATCGCACTAGGTCTGCAAAAAAGTTGTGCCTCTACTGCAGCCCCATTTGAAAGAAGAAAAAAAAAACTTTTTTCATGGCATAACAAGTTAATTTAAAAGAATGAGAATTAATTTTCATTAAATTTATTAATTTAATTTTTATGAAACTTGATTGATAAGATAACTAATTGATAGTTATAAAAACATTTAAACAAAACTACTTTAAAAGCTGGATTTGAGTTTTAATATTTAACTTTTTTCACGGCAAAACAAGTTAGTTTAAAAGAATGAGAAATAATTTTCATTAAATTTATTAAATTAATGTTTATTAAACTTGATTGATAAGATGCATAAATTTTACTTAATATTTTTCAGGATGAGAAACCTTATATGTTTATAAAAAATCTCAATAACCACTGTATTTGAGTTTTAGACAGGTTTTTGACGTTTTCGACAGGTTTTTGACGTTTTCAACAGGTTTTCGACGTGTCATGTCAAAAACTGGTTTTTGACATCAAAAACCCAACCCTGAGTCAGTAGCAGCAGCTCGCATTCCTCAAGCAAAGCTCAGTCACTATCTGCTGCAATTTGCAAGTTCGAGTTTCTGTTGTGCTTGAAGATTTTAACAAATTTTTTGGCCATTACTTTGCCTTTATCCATTCAATTACAAAGCTCCAACCTTGACTACAGCAAAGGAATGCTAATGGTTGCGGCGGTAAAATCGGCTTTATGTGCGATTCGGAACAACTCCGAAAGCAAATTTGAAAGTATGTTCAACGAAACGAAATGTCTTGCGGAAAAATTGGGAGTTGAAATCAGGATCCCTAGAACTGCCACTGTACAGCAAAAGCTTGCTGATCCCATGGAATATTTCCGGTTAAAGTTATTTTTACCCTACTTAGATTTCCTCATTTCAGAGCTAGATATCCGATTCGAGAAACAAAATAGTGATATCATATCAAAGTTACAGAAAGTAGTCCCCAAATTCTACTTTGAGAACAATTTTCCAGATGACGACATTATTGATGCCGCTCAAAAATACGAGAGTGATTTACCCTCAAACATAAACGCCCTTTCAGGGGAATTACTTTTATGGAAAGAACTTTGGGCTGACAAAACACAAAAAGTTGACACTCCCATGTTAGCTTACAAATTTGCTGCAATGTTTCCTAACATTCAGTGTATTTTAAAAATTCTTTGTGTTTTACCTATTACAACTGCCACTGCTGAAAGATCTTTCAGCACATTGAAAAGAATCAAGACATTTTTAAGATCTACCATGGGTCAAAAGAGATTAAATGGTCTTAGTATGCTACACATACACCGAGGAATTAAAGTAGACCCCGAAGAGGTCTTAAATTTATTTGCCAAGAAGCATGCTCGGAAGCTACAATTACAATTCATTTAAATCTTTGAAATGAACTTTTTCTGTGTTCTTCGTATATGTCTGTGTGTTCCTTATTCGCTCTGTGTTCTTTCTGAACCTTTTCTGAATGAAATAATGTTTTGTACGTATTCTAACTCAAACCAATAACGTCCCCCTAATGCAAGGTATCCACAAATAAACACTTTCAAAGGACACCTTCTACTGCCAGAGCCATACTATACCATGACTGCTTGATGGAATGCCATTATTACCGGGAACTGAAAAGTAAGGAAAATACGATAATACATTAGTTTTTGATAGTTGTTTGTTTTTAACAATAGTTATTATTTTTCAGTTGAAAAATTAAACTGTGATTTTGTGCCCCTCCTGTAGATTTTTTCTGGATCCGCCACTGTATATATATATATATATATATATATATATATGTTTAAAACTAAATCTTTTCAATTGTATAATCAAAAATTAAACACGTATCACTTTGAAGAATTAACTTGAAAAAAAGTTAATTTTTTTTAATAATTTCTAATGGAGTTTTATCTGGGATTCATAAAATATTAGGTCAATTGAAACAGCTCAACTTGTTTAATCTTAGTTTAATTTACACAGAGTGGTTTGGGTCCATGGTTTGTAGGTTGTGCGGACCTCTCTCGCGTCTATGAAGTTTTTTAGAAATCACCCAGTGGCGAAGGTACCAGCTACTGGTACGCGGTTATTATTTTCGTTTTCTCGTTACAGAAACAGAAGAACTTCTTGAACAAAGAACAAAAAGAGTGAAAGTACCACATACGAAGAAATTAGAAGACCTTCTGGCCGCGACATTACAAGAAAACACGACAAAGTCTGGTAGATAATGATGAAAATCGGCGAAAAACCAAGGAAACACAGGAAAAAAGACAAGTTTTGGAGAAAGCTAAATTGAAAGAGATAATGAAAAGAAGAGTGCAAGAAAAAAGAGCAAAATCTCCATCATCATCATCAGGTGACGAACATGGACAAAAACTCTCTACTTCAAACCCCAACAGAAAAAGAATGGCACCACTGTCAAGTGAGAACAGCTCAGATGGAGACGATTTAATTTTAAAGTCTGAACTTAAAAGGCTGAATAAGGAGATTGCAAGAGTTCTTAATAATAATTCTTAATAAGAGTTCTTTAGAATAAGTTGAAGCTCAAGAATGCAGAAAATTTTCAGTTAAAGAAAAAAATGCTCATTTGGAAGAGTAAAACTTCAAATTACAGGCTGAGCTGTTAAAACAGCTAATTCAAATGATATCGTGGTTCAGAAGAGAACTACACAGAAGCTTCCAGAAGTGGTGGAAGTGATAGATAATCATGGACACTTCTATTGTGCCTCCCACGTCCTCCCCCCTCCCCCGGCTAGCCAAGCCTGGGGAGGCCCCCAGTTTTTTTTCCGTGCGCATTCTTTTGTTTGAAGCAGGTTGTTCCCTTGGGCAGGCGGGCCGGCTCTTTTTTCCCCTTTCTCTTTTTGGCGGTTGTGTCCCTGTTGTTGGCACTTTCCTTCCCCTTGGTCTAGCGGACTCCTTTTTGTTTGCTTTTTATCTATGGGCAAGAGCCTCGTCCAGTGGAACCATAGAAGTATCTCCAACAAGTGCATCTTTTTCAACCAGACCCCTTTTACGAAAAACAACATTTTTGCTCTTCAAGAAACTTTTTTAAAGAAGGACAATTTCAATTTTTTCAACTCAAGTATCTATCGTAGAGATTGGGAAGTGGGCGCTGGAGGTGGTCTTATGACCATCATTACTCAGAACATTCCCTCCTCGATTATGAGCATGGAAGAACTCTATTCCCCTCAGACCGAAATTCTCGGTGTTAGTATCTGGCTTAATCATTATAGGTTTGACATCATAAACGTCTATGCCATTAACGGGAACATCTCCCAAGTCTGGTTAAATAAGCTCAAAAACAAACTCATCAAACCCCCATTTCATCCTCGGGGACTTCAATCTTCATCACAATTACTAGGGATGTCAAAAAAATTCTTAACACTCTGATAACCTTCCCAACTTTATTATCAATAATAACATATGCATCATAAATAATCAAAATCAGAGGACCCCCCCTGGGCGCTCACTTCCTCATTGATCTCTCCTTCTGCACCCCAGCAACACCAGCCTCCATAAAATTGAAGTCATCTACCACAGTGCCATTCGGTGGGCCCTCGGCCTCTCTCAACGGACCCCTCTCCCGGTACTTTACCAAGAAGTTCAAGAAAACAGAATCACCGACAGAAGACACCTAATGATACACAAATTTACCTTGCACCATATCACCCTCGATCAGCTGTCGGTGTCGCCCATTTTTAATAAACCAAAGAGCTCACCAAAGATCCCTGATTCAAAAAAGACAATAATATCTTACCGATGCTTCACAGTTTTTTCTCGGAAAATCACATCCCTCCCGATTCCATAGTTAAGAAAAAATTAAAAGAAGACCCAAGAAATATCAAGAACCTCAAAATCATTTTAGAAGGACTCCAATTTCAAGAAAAAAATATTAACCAAGTCACCGCAATGTCTCTCCTAACGGAATACCAACAAGAACATCTCATCCTCAGCACCGACGCCTCTAAGAATAGTTTATTTACGAGCATCGCCGCTATAAATATCTCCAAAACCATCAACAACCTGGCCTCCACCTTTACGGCGGAAGCTCTAGCGCTTTTCCTGGCAATAATTGAATTTGCCACAGATTCTGATGATTACGTTATTTTTACTGACAGCAAGAAAAAGTAGAGAATTAGCAGAAGTCAGACATGGTAATGAAACCAAAAAATCTTTGACTCCACAAGCTTTAGGGAAAACTATGACGCGCATACAGAAAAACTTTCAAGATCTCCTACGTTAAGCTTTTTGTAATTTACCAAATTAGCTAAAAAATCTGATGTTGTTCCAAAAGCTTCAGTTCCTAAAGCAAACATTGGTTTAACCGACACAACTCAGAAAATTGTAATAGATTTTTATGTTTGGGATGATATAAGTAGAGTCAATCCTTCAGTGAACGTTGCATTAGTTAGGCATAAAAAAACCAAGCAATGCCACAAATCCTAGCAGGCATTTGTTATTCACAATAAGGGAAGCATCTTTGAAGATACATTTCCTGGTGTAAAAATTGGGAAGTCATCATTTGCAGCTGTGAGACCAAGTTTCGAAAAACCTTACAGAGACATTCCTCAGAATGTCTGCATTTGTCGATACTATGACAATTTCGAAGAAATTTACGGAGCAATAACGGAGGTACTGCCTACCTTCAACGTTGGATCACCAAAGGACTTCATCAACTCGATATGTTGCGATACATCATCATTCAAGTGTATGAGTTCTAAGTGTGTTATTTGCGAAGATAACATAAAAATAAGGCAATTCCACAGAAATGGGGAACTGATGACCAAATTTTCAAAATCATTTTTTTCTCACGAATTAGGTATCATTTATAGCTTATGAGTTGCAGTATGAGAAAATAATATAAATTTTCACAAAAGTTTAATCCTTCAAGAGTTACAAGCCTTTAAATAAAGGTACAATCGACATGCTGCCACAACTCATTTTTTAATAACTTGTTGAACTTAGTATTTTAAACTATAATTGTAATATTTTTCAAATTATTACTGCTTCACATGCTTGCAACAACACTGTAGAACAAATGTAGCATAAAAAATGAGACCTGAATTCTTTTTTTTTTCCTGTAGAAGCCTATTTATAATAGGCACTTTGACGAAATTACGTCCGACACCAAATTACCTCAATCAATGTTTGTGCTGTATAAAATAGGATGGAATATTTTACAAAACATTTTACCTGCAAATAAGAACATC
>JAXGGA010011837.1:0-40903 GCA_038373865.1 Uloborus plumipes | reverse complement strand
AAAAGAAGATGAAAAAATTTATAAACAGGAACTTTTTTCTTCAAACAAACGTACAACACGTAGCAGGAAAGTGTACTGAATAAAAATATAACAAATTTCAAGTTAGAAATTCGAAGTATTAAAAAAAATAATCCTCACAGTTGTTATAAATTTTTTTAGTAAATTAATTTTTCAGTTTTGAATAAATGCACACATAGAGACAATTTTGTTATATTTTTTATGTCTCAATACTTTTTTTCTTATCATAACGCTTTTTAAAGACCTCTAATTTTCACAAAGAATAAGTCTTGAATTTAGTGGCTTCTAATAATTGAACAATAAATTTGAATTGAAAGATCTCCTAAATTAAAGTTCTCACACCAAAGCCTCCCCTATTTTTTCTTTTTTTAATTTCATGTCTAGTTACCATAACTAACAACGTGTTAAATATATTATGCGTGATGGTAATTTTATTAACAATAATATCGGTTAAAAGGTTTAAAAATTAGTTTACTGAACTTGGATAAAATTGGTAGTATTAAAAATAATCATTTTGATCATTAATCGGCTTAGCCGATTAATCGGCCGATTAATCAATAATCGGTAATCGGCCAATTTGCTTATCGGTGCATCCCTAGTAAAAACAACAGTTTGTTTTTTGTAGTGTAGAAGTTGTGGTGGAATTGGGAGTTGCATTGATCGAATATTCCTAAAAGTGATACCCCCTTTAGTGAGCAAACAATTTCAACAAGTTGCTCGCACGGAGTAATGGTTGAATATGGAATTCCGTTTATGTTGCCCTGTAAAAAATTGATGCAAAACTTGATAATTTCGTCATTTTTGTACATTGTGGCACAGTCATTACATCAGAAAAGAGTCTTTTTATATGAACCTCAAAGCAAAACAATTTAAACGAATGGAAGGTTTCTAATTCCAGATTGAACTCCTAAATCCCGTTGCATGTTTTGTGCAAAATCAAAGTTCGTGCAGATTTAAATGTAGGTTACTCTTTTCAAATGGCTGTGATATTTCAGAGGGTTAAAATTGAAAAACTGTAATCATAATTTTTCTAATCGACTGTTTTGCTGCCCAAAATTTTCTTATATAATGTATTGTAAGAAACATATAAAAGCTAAAGTTTTTAACAGAAGCAAATTGTTTTCAAAATGATTAATAATTAATCTTACATGGCGTACAAAAAAAAAAAAAAAAACGAGCAGTTAAAATCTAAGTTCCAAATGTTCAGCAATTTTATGACGGAAATATCTTGCCTTGTCTTGTTTGTTCTTTTATCATTTTTAGTGACGTAAAACCAGGGTTATATTTTTGCACATCGACAATACAATCCGTTCTTTTCTTTATTCGGGAAACACACAATGAAAGTATCTAGTACCTAAATTGGGAAATAGAAGTTTAATCTATATAAAATCCCACCAAATTCAACAACAATCTGCCCGGTTTAATGAAAGTAAGTCCTCACGGACTTCCTCTTTTTCGTCTCCAGGGAAGAGGGAAGCAAACAACTCGACTCGAGTTGCAATACCGATCTTAACAAAGATAAACACGAAATACTGAATGGCGGAGATTGCTGGAGCTTCGCAGTAAAAATCAATCCTTATATATGAAATGCAATATCTTGGGATCAGAGGGGAATCCCGGTAGCAAATCCTTCAACCATTATTAGGAGAGGAAGCTGACTTGATGTTGGGATTTCACCTCCTGGGATCTTGGCGACTTTATTAGCTTCCGAAAGGCAATTACCTGGCGATTAGGCAGCCCATCAGGGGTTCTGCTTCCAGCCATTAGTCGCCAAAGAAGAAAATGGGTTGCAATATCGTCATTCTCACGTTACTTAATGAAGATGGCGAGAGAAAGTGTCAGATTGTGTAATTCTTAGTCTGCAAGGTAAATGGCCTATCAGCAAAAAGAATTTGTCTTCTGTCTTGTTATTGGACGCGTCTCTATTTCACTTCATTACGGAGGGAAACTTTCGGATGAAGCTGTGATTTTTCTTGCTGGAGATTCTTCTGGTAACACTTCCTGAATTAGCTCGATCGCTGTTGAGATATTTCTTCTTGGCGAGTTTTCTGATGAGAACTTCCTGATGAAGAACTTTCCGTGCTATGTGATATCTTGAATCTGTTTTCGAATTTATTAAAGCAAAGCTCATGATTTCGAAAAACTTCAAGAGCCCCTCATTTCTGTACCTCAGAACCAGACTAACGTAAGTCCATTTTCGTCATTTTTCGGTAGAGGGGAAAAACGATTGTCGAATACATAGTTTTTCCCCTCTACTGAAAAATGACGAAAATGGACTTACGTTGGTCTGGTTCTGAGGTACAGATTTGTACCCTACTATAATGCATTACCTAAGTGCATCATAGGAATACGTTAGAAATTTTATTAGTTGTTATAGGATACTTAGTTTCAGATCCACTCGTTTAGAAGGGGGCAAATGAAACCATTTCAAAACCTTGTATATAGACACATGGAACTGGAAATGGGTTACAGGTTTCATTGGTAACATTTCCTGAATTAACTCCAATCGCTGTTGATATATTTTTTCTGAGTGAATTATTACTTTCTTCTATATCTAATATATAGAAGAAAGTATTGGTTTCGTGAAAATTTTCGAATGTCGAATTTTGACGGATTTGCACGTTTTGAGGTGCGCTGAGTCCATTTCGACCATTTTTGGAAAATGTCTGTCTGTGTGTCTGTCTGTGTGTCTGTCTGTCTGTGTGTGAGTCTGTATGTGTGTGACCAGTTTTTGTGGCCGCGCTAGAGCAAAAACTACTGCATGAAATCGATCAAAAATTTTTGCACATATGTACCACCATGTGAACTGGTGCACCTGACTTTGTTTAGCGAATTCCTCCAAGGGGGGTGGAGCAATCGCACGTGCTCTGCGCGGGGGCGATTGCTATATCTCAGGAAGTAAAAGGCGGAATCAAACGAAAATTGGTCCATAGGTAGACCCTACTGAGTACAGGTGCTGATTCAATTTGTTTGTCAATATCTTGAAGGGGGGTGGAGCAATCGCACGTGTTCTGCGCGGGGGTGATTGCTATATCTCAAGAAGTAATCGGCGGAATCAAACGAAAATTGGTTTGTAGATAGACCCTACTGAGTACAGGAGCTGATTCAATTTGTTTGTCAATATCTCGAAGGGGGGTGGAGCAATCGCACGTGTTCTGCGCGGGGGTGACTGCTATATCTCAGGAAGTTACCGGCGGAATCAAACGAAAATTGGTCCATAGGTAGACCCTACTGAGTACAGGTGTTGATTCGATTTGTTCGTCAATATCTCGAAGGGGGGGTGGAGCAATCGCACGTGTTCTGCACGGGGGTGACTGCTATATCTTAGAAAGTAACCGGCAGAATCAAACGAAAATTGGTCCATAGGTAGACCCTATTGAGTACAGGTGCTGATTCAATTTGTGTGTCAATATCTCAAAGGGGGGTGGAGCAATCAAAAGTGCTTATTTTGTCATTGCACCTACTGTATCTCGGGAAATATTGCTGCGATTTGAATGAAATTTGGAATAACACTAACCCAATATGGAAACAAGCATCGAATAAATTTTGGCGCCAATCGCCCCAGGGGGAGGGTGGGGTGATTTTTGCGCTTAGTCAACAATGCGAAAAATTAATTCATTAAAAAATCGCTTTCACGCTATTTAATTATCAAAACAGCTGAAAACTTTCAATGATTTGAAATTTTTAACTGTTGCCAATTTCTTTTGACTAACAAATAAAATGTTTGCAATTAATCTAAACAAGGCTTTTGTAATGATTTCCCATTTCGCTCATTGATTCTGCATTTGCAGGGTTATTACGATAATTGGGAAATTGGTGCTGTTTCCAATTATTCGGGAGAGTACGTATTTTATTTTGTAACTGGAATTCATAAGATAGATATAGAAGAAAGTTTCGTGACGGCCACGACAGCTAGTTTGACAGTACTTTCCTGATGAATAATTTTTCTGGCAAAATGCCATCTTCAATATGCTTATTAATGTGTGCAAACAAGGCTAATAATTTCAGACCACTCGCGTGTTGCCTGGAATATTGCATTACTCAAGTGCTTCATACGAATATGTCAGAAATTTAATGCTGTTATGGGACACATAGTTTCAGATCCACTTATTTAGGAGGAGGAAAACGGAACTCCCTTAAAACCACGTAGATAGACACAGGGAAATGTAAATTTGTTACAGCTTCCATTGGTAACACTTTCTGAATTAACTCCGATCGCTGCTTACGTATTTCTTCTGGGTGGATTATTCGACAGTACTTTTCTGATGGAGAATTTTTCGGGCAAAATGATATTTTCAATATGCTTATGAATGTATTCAGACACTGCTAATGATTTCAGAACACTTCGAATGCAGATTGCCTATAGCTTACAATACAGTATTACCAGAGTGCATAATAATATTAAGTTATAAATCCAAGCCGTTACGAGATATGTACTACCATACATTTCGAAGGAAAGAAACGAAATTCACTCAAAACCAAGAATGAACATAGATGAATATGCAAATGAGCTAGTGGCTCATATCAAAGGTAAAACTCACCATGTTGTTAAGTACAAACAGGAAGTTAAACTCGATCAAATGCGTGTACTTTATATGAATTTATATGTTTAATGTAGATAATGTTGCTCGTCGTTTACTCTGATAGCAACCCATTAGCAAACGCATCTCGATGCTAATTCCCGAATCTCCACAGCTGCCCATTGCGCCAGTCTACTATAATTGTACTTGTGTGTTAATACTTCATAGGGACAACTATTTTCACACACACATTAAAATGAACGATATAAAAGCATTTTCAAAACCACACCAACTATCTCTATACCAAATTACATTGTAGCCTTTTCTAGGCTGACACAGTGCACATTCTCTTCATATATTGATCAGAACTTTATGTCCATTTATAGACAAAATAGTTGTTTCTGCAAAATTATTTATCAAATATAACACAATGTATTCAAATACATAAGAAAGCTCTAAACTCGTGCGAAAATGTTTGATTTATTTATTTCATACAGCAAACATATTTTTAGGAAAATTCGAGATATTTTCATCGTATCCGTAATTAATTTCCTGCTATAATCAACAGTATCAAAAAGAAAAAAAAAATGTTCTCAATGCTTATTTCCGAGACGCGAAAAATAGAGTCAATTATCGCATACCTTGTGTACTCCATTTTATCTCATATTTTTGAGGCAGGAAGTTTCACACATAATTTCGTCATGAAATTTCAAGAGTCGAACCTACACTAACATTATTAGTGGGAGGATATTTTGTTTTATTTCAAGTATTCAAACAATACATACAGTTTTCGTACACTGCCGCTTCAAAATGGCGTTTGGTGCACGTAAAAAACAAATTGAGGAAAGAATTAAAACAAATAGCACTTTTAATTAAAGGATAAAAAACAAAGATTTTTACATGTTTTGCTCAGAATGTAAGCTAGTGGGCAAAACTTAAGAATAAATGGCATTTCTAACGTTTCTATTTAGAAATTAGACTAAATCAACGTGCATAAATGTGCATGAGTTTGCAGTTTCGTTAAACTTGTGCAAATTTCGCATTTCCGCATTTATCTGCTAAACGAAAACAAATATTACAGTAATATAATCGTCAATTAAAGTTGATTCTTAATAGATGTAAAAACTAACAAAGAAGTAAAACTGTAGCACTGAAATTTCGTGCCTCCCAGAAAACCTTTAAAGTTTTTATATGAGCGATTCCATACCAAATCACCGAAAAAAAAAAAAAGTTGGTCGCACGACCGACTCGGATTTTTTTTTAATTTGGTACACAGATTGATGGTATAGAGGTATGAAAAAGCCCAAAAGGAAAGTTACCTGCTCCACTTATTTTCTGAGATACATGCCCTCAAAGTTTGTCCGCCACGTCAAAATACTAAAAAAGTGATGTTATTTAATCATTTTTTATAAAAAATCGTACTCATGCAAAATAAAAGTGTTAGATATCTATGGAAACTAGTTACTCAAGGCATTCTGAAAAAAAATACTAGAACGTTCATAATGAAAATTGCCAAGGTACAGGGCTCTTTGAAGTTGTCACCACAAAAACATGATTTTGCAGATTTTGCTAAAATTCAGGCATTTATTACAAAAAAAGGCAAACAAAACCAAAGGTTTTCTCGCTTTCTGGTAGTGTACAGGTCCTTCCTGTAAATTGCTACGCAATAAATTTTTTGGGTTTCTCACTCCTTCTTGGAAATATTTTAGCTTAAAGATAAGCCGTAAGGCAAAAAATGCGTTTTTTGCCATCTTGGCAGCCATTTTTCTCATAAAGGGGGAGCAGTAGAAACTTTAATTTTTTTTTAAACAAGCCACTGATATGTTAGCTATTCACAGGAAAAGAGTTTACTTTTGGTTATTTCTCCCATTAAGAGATATCCTGCTAACAGTATATGCATGTTTTTCGCGACGACCATATGCTTTTGTTCCCCCTCTCATGGACTTAAAATTAATTAAACCAAAAAATAATGATATATTTATTATTAGCTGTATTATCTACCCAATATGTCATGAAATTTAATTTATTAAATCATTGAACAATAAATTAGATAATTGATGAAAAAAAGAAAAAGTATTTCTCTGATGCCTGAGCATTATGCATTCATAATTATAAAGCACTAAATACTTTCTTGAGAAATTAATTAACATAAATGAGCTCTAAATAGTTATATTATAAGCAATACCCAATCTTGTGATTGGGATACTCCTGTTTTTAATTGAAGACTTTCTTGAATATCACATGAATATCAGGAAAATAAATGAGGTCTTTTCGTTTGATGTAGGATATTTTATGACAAATTTCATTTGATGGGCTACTAACTGAGCATGGTGATAAAGAGCTATTAATTTCAGCATCGAATTCCATTTTACCTTATTAACAGTTAAATATTTACAAAATAATTAAATAAATAATTTAATATAAAGCCATGCTTGAAGAATTAAAATTAGTGCAACTAATTTATTCCCATACTGATCTTTACAAAACTGACACGTGTTGAGCACTGATAAGAACTGCCAAGAATAAGTTTACTCACTAAAATACTAGTTCACAGATACTATAAAGCGTACATTCTATTTTCTACAAAATAATACTGCAACAAAGAACAAGGGTATAAAGGGGTAGGTACTAAAGAATTTCTTGAAAAATAAATTAAAATAAAGGAGCTTCGAATATTTATTTCATACCCAATACCCAATCTTGTGATTGGATGTTCCTCATTGATGGCTATAAACAGGAGGATACCCTTGTTCTTTGTTGCAGTATTATTTTGTGGAAAACAGAATGTATGCTTTATAGTATCTGTGAACTAATATTTTAGTGAGTAAACTTTTTCTTGTCAGTTCTTATCAGTGCTCAACGCATGTCAATTTTGTAAAGATCAGTATGGGAATAAATTAGTTGCACTAATTTTAATTCTTCAAGCATGGCTTTATATTAAATTATTTATTTAATTATTTTGTAAATATTTAACTGTTAATAAGGTAAAATGGAATTCGATGCTGAAATTAATAGCTCTTTATCACCATGCTCACTTAGTAGCCCATCAAATGAAATTTGTCATAAAATATCCTACATCAAACGAAAAGACCTCATTTATTTTCCTGATATTCATGTGATATTCAAGAAATTCTTCAATTAAAAACAGGAGTATCCCAATCACAAGATTGGGTATTGCTTATAATATAACTATTTAGAGCTCATTTATGTTAATTAATTTCTCAAGAAAGTATTTAGTGCTTTATAATTATGAATGCATAATGCTCAGGCGTCAGAGAAATACTTTTTCTTTTTTTCATCAATTATCTAATTTATTGTTCAATGATTTAATAAATTAAATTTCATGACATATTGGGTAGATAATACAGCTAATAATAAATATATCATTATTTTTTGGTTTAATTAATTTTAAGTCCATGAGAGGGGGAACAAAAGCATATGGTCGTCGCGAAAAACATGCATATACTGTCAGCAGGACATCTCTTAATGGGAGAAATAACCAAAAGTAAACTCTTTTCCTGTGAATAGCTAACATATCAGTGGCTTGTTTAAAAAAAAATTAAAGTTTCTACTGCTCCCCCTTTATGAGAAAAATGGCTGCCAAAATGGCCAAAAACGCATTTTTTGCCTTACGGCTTATCTTTAAGCTAAAATATTTCCAAGAAGGAGTGAGAAACCCAAAAAATTTATTGCGTAGCAATTTACAGGGAGGACCTGTACACTACCAGAAAGTGAGAAAAATTTTGGTTTTGTTTGCCTTTTTTTGTAATAAATGCCTGAATTTTAGCAAAATCTGCAAAATCAAGTTTTTGTGGTGACAACTTCAAAGAGCCCTGTACCTTGGCGATTTTCATTATGAACGTTCTCGTATTTTTTTTTTCGGAATGCCTGGAGTAACTAGTTTTCATAGATATCTAACACTTTTATTTTGCATGAGTACGATTTTTTATAAAAAATGATTAAATAACATCACTTTTTTAGTATTTTGACGTGGCGGACAAACTTTGAGGGCATGTATCTCAGAAAATAAGTGGAGCAGGTAACTTTCCTTTTGGTCTTTTTCATACCTCTATACCATCAATCTGTGTACCAAATTAAAAAAAAATCCGAGTCGGTCGTGCGACCAACTTTTTTTTTTTCCGGTGATTTGGTATGGAATCGCTCATATAGATCTTAGAATGACTGTCAGAAAGTTCAAAAAGGAACCTATAGTTACAGATGTTGACCATGAATTCAACATAACCCACAGTAACGTTCTTAGAAAATGGGGAGTATTTCAAACGAATAAAAATCTGTGACAAACGCATTGAGGGATGTGGTTCACGCAGCATGAAGCTACTAGCAGTAAGCAAATTCCGTAATGTTTCAGGTTTTCTAAGATTTTCACCAGTTTCCTGCGAACCACAATTGTGTTTGCGAAAACTATTTCCACAGTTGTGAAAAACATTTTTAACCACCGTAGGTATATTTAGCTTCATTATTAGGTGTTTTGGCTTCAGATCAGCTCAGCTATGACCCTTCCAGGTTGACTGAGTCCCAAATATTCCCCCCCCCCTCCTCAAGGGGGTACGCAATACAATCTCTGAATATTGTAGCCTTGCAAGGATTGTTTTCCAGCAAATTAATTTTTCGGTCTTTGCTTGTCATTTTTCTTTGGCTTTGACTGTATTTCCTTTGAGAAATTTCCTCGTGAATCAGGATAGCTATTACTATTACTGTTCCTATCTACAGAATTCCTATTTTTACAGAAAAACATATCTAAGTTTTTCTGAAATTTCCTGATTTATTCCAGCAATATGACTGATTTTTATAGGGAAGCTTTTTAAATCTTTGAGAATGATTCCAAATTAGTTTCAGGAAATTTACAGACGGGAAGCGTCCATGTTTTTGCCAGATATATTACTTGCAGAAATTTAACACAATAGCTGTGCCCAATATTCTCGAGGAATGTTTTGGAATTTTTTAACAGTGCAAAAAAACAGTGATTGCTTGTTTCAACAATAAATAAACCGTCACAGTACAGCTGGTAAACTAGAAAATCAACTTCGAAATACCGCAGGAACTCAAACATCTGGGAAACTATCGTAAGACGTTTTCAAAAGGATGCATGTGTGTCCAAAAATCGAGATGTCATTGTAGCACTCATTTGCAAAGATGCTATCTGCATCGCAATTAGTCTGAGGACGATGAGTTTTTGCACTTTTCCAATATCAGTAAGTTTTAGGCACAAAAAGGTGGCACAATTTTGACCTAAGGCTCCTTAGTATTACGAGGGCGTTGCCTAAAGTCACCATATAGACGAGCCGACGCATCAAACTTGTCTTTTCTGCAGTTGATGAGAGGTGTCTTTTCTGGCAAGTTATCGCGTTTTGGTCATTTTTCACTGTGATCAATTATTTATTAGCGGCACGTAAATTTGGCAAAGCTTAGCAATGCCCCGAAACTTTTTTTTATTGGTAACCCTAGATCCACAACAAGGAAAAGTTGGAAATAAAAGTAAATAAGTTGGATGTAAAGTAATGAAACTTAAGCTCGATGCTTTCGGTCTATCTAAGGCCCCTATATATACGAGCCGGCGCATCAAGATTAAGTTTCACCACTTTGGATCCAGCGCGTGTTTGTGTGTTTGAGAGGTTATCTTTTCTGGCCAGTAATCGCGTTTTGGTAATTTTTCACTGTGAGCAATTATCAGCGGCACGTGGAATTGGCAAAGCTTAGCAATGTGCCAAAACTTTTTTCTGGTAACCCTACTCCGCAACAATGAAAAGTTGAAAGTAAAAGTTAAGTAATTGGATCCAAAGTGGTGAAACTTAATCTTGATGCGTCGGCCTGTCTATATAGCGGCTCTAGGTCTATCTATACAGCGGCTCCGACATTGTTATTTGAAGAAGAAATGTTCTTATAAAAAGATTTATATACGACAAGTAGAATTAGTTTGCTGGAAACATGATCTGTAGTTACGCACCGCTGAGTGTTTGAGCAGGGATACTTCCCCCGCCTATTGCCTTTTATTGCTACACTTTTATGTTCGACTTAGACAAAAGCTTTTGACACAAGTGCTGTTGATAAGAAGTTTTGTTTAATGTGAGTTAGTGGACCACATGTGATCGTAAATAGGCGGAAAAAGAGTGTTTGGAAATCGAAAATATCCATCACTTTGCCAGGGCAGCTAGTTGTCTATACTTGAATCTAACTGAAAACTTTTGGGATACCTTAAAGAGCAACTTTTGAAGGCAGAACTCATGTCTATTATGATTTTTTTTTACTCAGTATTTTAGGGTATCTTGTCCATTTTTTGGCGACGCAAAAGGTTGCTGTTTTTAATTAAATTTTATTGAAGTAAGAACTAGTAAAAACATTCAAATCCCAATTGAATGGAAGTTATGGAGAAAATAAGAGACGCTTTGTTTTGAAAATCATATTTGCTTATCGTTTTGTCAGCTGTTTTCATTGGCAGGCGGCGATGAATTTCGTTTAGTAAACCAACAATTTGAACTATATTTTACTTGTAATGTCTTGGAATTAGATATTTCAATTTACTATTATTACAGCAATGTCGAAGTTAGTTGGTTATTCTTCTCAAAGTCTCAAAGTACAAGACATTTTAAAATAAATGGACAAAATAAAATCAGTCTTGTGAGCTCCGTAATAACTATATTTTACTAGGTCAAATTTTCAGAGAAACTAGTTATTAAAGTTTCTACTGATGCTCAATGTGTAACCCTCAGTTGACACGGCAAACAACAGTACAGTAATCGAGTTCCTGCCAATCTCATCATATCCTATAAAAAAAAATTTCAGAGTAGTTCCTGAAAAATAATGGGCGGTTAATGTGTCTAAATTCAGCTAATAAAATATCTGAAAAAAAAAACAGAAAAGTTTCCCGATAGAAGACTTTCCTGAAATATCCATGAAGGATTCAGAAACTTTCCCAATAAAAGCGATGCACGTTTTTGAATACATCAGAAACAATTTAAGGTAATGTATATATGTCTCTCTTAAAGGCTTTTCCCTATCCTGACTTACCAGGAGAGAAGCTGCAGAATTTTAGCAAATGTGGCCAGAGATAATTCAGAATGGAAAATGAATATTTTTTTTTTCCAGAAGCCATCAGCTTCAACATACATGAGGGCTGCGTGCTATGCGCTTTGCCTCCTGACACACACAGGACAGATTTACAGCACAGAGAGGATGAAATAGCATCCATGGGTAAGACGGGATTCGAACCCGCGACCGTTTGCTTACGAGAAGAAGTAGGGGAGACCGGGGTAAGATGACGATGCTAAGAATCGTTGCTTATTATTCACTCATTTTTAAGGATGGTAAAATTATTTTTATATGAGACATTAGAGTAGTCCTTTGTAGCCTAAAACACATTACCAATTACTTTTTGAAATTAAAAAATAGGTATGATTTTTTTATGTTTTCATAATCTTAACAATTCGTCATCTTGCCCCAGTACTGGGGCAAGATGACTTTCGCCTTGGGGCAAGATGACGACTCTATAAAAGGTGTAACATTTTAATCTTTTAAATACGTTACATGGTTTAACAAATGATAAATGTGTTTCTACATCTTAGAAAGCATTAAATTAAGCATTGTAAAGTAATGAATATATACAATGGTTTAGTAGTGCAGCTAACAATAGTCGCCAATAAAAATGCCATTTTCATAATTGGAACAGTCCTCATGTCACCACTCTTGGCATTTACAGCAGTGGATCCATTCTTCTGTTGGAGGATCACAATATTCCTCTTTACAAGCAGGACATCTTATTACACCATCCTTTGAAGTTGATGCCACTGGGTTGCTTAGCCTGATTTTTTCTGACTTCGGACTAAAGGAACAAAGTTTGAGTTTTCTTACTTCTGTTTTTGCTTTAAGTTCTTCTGTCCTCTGTTTTTTAGACAATCCCTTTTCTCTTTCTGCTTGGCTCTTTCTTCTAGCAGTTCTTAACGGGGTGAGCTTAAATTCCTTTTTTTGTTTCTTTTTTTTTTGCCACATTTTAGTGCTTTTGGCAATGGCTTTAAATCAAAAACACTTAAAGGCTTCTTTTCTGCACTGGAATCAGAATTTGTCATCAATTCAGTACCTACTGGGTGTTTTATATGTGGTTTTTTTACTAACAGGGTTGGGGGGGGGTAGGCACTATTATTTTCAGTTCCCTCTTTAACAGCATCAAGATCAGTTGTTTTTTAAGCAGCGAAATCATGATCGCTGAATACAAGAGAATTATTCGGCTCGATCCCACATTCTTGAAAACCTTGAACTGCATTTACAATTGTAGCGGCTTTAAATTAAGCTATGCTCAAAAGTTCACCAAAATTTTTATCTGTGATGGCCTGCCCTGGATGAGTGACCATATAGTTCTCACATGCTTGACTATAATAATTTTTCAATGGGCCGAAAAATGCCACGTCAAGAGGTTGGAGACGATGTGATGTATGGGGAGGCAACCATAGAATCTTTGCTCCATTCTCCTGTTGAGGATTTCTTCTTGTAATGTCGAACCATATCTGAAATGTCATTATATGTGTCATTAACAAACAATTAGTTTGCTCTTTGGAAGAGTGGGGGGGGGGAGCATGAGGGACTTAATATATTATTATATACATTAGTATATATATTAGTAGAACTATAAATAAGCATTTAAAGAACTTAATAGAAGGGGCAACATAGTTAGTTTCATAAATTCCGAAACATGGGGCAAGATGACGAGCTCGTCATCTTGCCCGGTGTTTCGTTTCGTCATTTTGCCCCAGACTGCCATTTTTGAAGGATTCGTATTTATTTCCATAAAAAAATGCGTTTATTTGGAGCTTATTCATATAAATAGGTAGTATTTAAACTAAGGTACACATTAATACTAATGAGAAGCAGTAAATCTCACCTGTATTTGCATCAGAGCTTATTTGCACATGGATAAAAGTTAGATCGCGATAGCGGTAAACCAGAACAACTTCAGAACTGTCTTGAAAATGGCGATTTCAGCGACTTTTTACTATTGCTGAACGAAGAATAGATAGAAGAATCTCTAATGACCAGTGGATGCTGCTACCTAGCGGGAAATGAAAAAAATACGAAGTTCGTCATCTTGCCCGGCTCGTTATCTTGCCCCGGTCTCCCCTACTCTACCTCTAGGCCCACGTGGCCCCCAAATTGAATATCTAACAGCTTATTTGCCTGCAGCTCCAGCAAAGTTACAGTTGCCTTCGCGCTCATTAGGTACTTGATCATTGCTTTCTCACGTACAAATATAATTTAAACAGATTTGTTTAAACTACCAGTCAATAGAATCTCTCAGTATGCTAGAAATTTTGTTTTAGTGAACAAATTTGTGCAATTGGATGCCGGTTGAAAAGAGTCTTTCCCGGCATAAACCGTGGCCCCTGCTCTCAAGCTTATCTTAATAATTAGCAGCAAAAAATGTTTGCTATTAACAATTTATTATTTAGTTTTCCACACTTGCTGCAGAATTTTTCCGAAAATGTGTGCTGCAAAATATACTGAAAGAAGGACCATTTTATTAACCCATTTATGCCCAAGTTTTTTAAACATTTTTTTTTTTTTTTCAATTTTTATCTGCTTAAAACTCTTACTTGGGATGGTTTACATACAATTTTGGCTTAAAATAGTTCGCCGTTGCCATATTTATTAAGTTATTTAACGCCCTGTTTATGGGATATTTTGCAGATATGTGAATAAAATATGACAGTACTTGACTTTTCTTTTGCAAAGTAACATTACAGAAGGCTTCTTTGATCAATTTTAAGCAAATCGTTTTAAAACAATTTAATATAATGAAAAATAAGTTCGCAAAAAAAAACTTACTTTCTTAGCTACCCATGTTGGATCGTTGCTTGACTGATTTGTCTGAAAATAGTTGTCAATAAATAAACTCTGATGTCCAAATAGTGGCTCTAACTGTTTTTCTCAAGAAGAAGGACTGTTTAACTAGTGAAAAACAGCTTTAGTCAAATGATGTACCCATTACAAGTTTTTGTATGCAGTAACTAACAAGCGTCCCGTTTTTAGGACACTGGGCATAAATTTGTTAAATGCGTTTTTAAGTGTTAAAAAAATATGATGACTCAAATAAGGGTTCTAAAAAGTGTTCTCACAAGTGTTTTATAAACTGTTTTAAAGTGTTCTAAAAAAAAGGGGACGAGGAACCGGATTCAAAAGTGTCTGAATATTTACAATGTTGAGTTGGTCGTATGCGTGTGAAGCACATTACGAATAGCATTTTAGGAAAGAACTTAGCAATAAAATTTTCTTAAATGTAATTTGTTTGTCGCAATAAGCACGTTGTATATTTATCATGTATCGGAGGGTGATTTATTTTATTTTAATGGAAACCGGGGGGGGGGGGACTTTTTGCACAACTGACAAAAAGAAAACAAAACTGGCGGCTTACCTTTCGAATCAACCATCATAATAAAAAGAGTTAGGTGAGAGACTCTCATTTTAAAAACTATAAGTTCATTCTGAAACAATTTCGCATAAATATGCAGAAAAACACATAAGAAAAAATAAGCATATAATAATGCAACTAATGAATACCTTTTGCTACTTGCATTTTTCATTTTCATTGCTGATATTTATGACAAAAATTTGACATTGAACTCAATGTTGTTAAAAACCGAATTTCAAACTTTTCAATGGTGAGGGAAATTTTTAACGTCAAAACATCATACGTCGCATACGAGAACCCTTCACTTGATTAATGGTTGTCCACTTTGGTTGGTTCAATTAAACTGAACAACCATTAATCAAGCGAAAAGTTCTCGTGTGATAATAATTCAATTTTGCAGCGTGGTCTCTTGGATCTGGTGCTGGCAATCCTGCACCAAGTATCCCGAACTCATGGAAGATGAGCAGAATGGGTGCGAAGTGTCATAAAAGAGACACTTCCAGCAAATATGAATTTCCTAGATGCGATAAGTGAAACAAAATGGTGCGTCGAAAATTTTACGTGAGAATGAATGATCGTTAAGCTGAGGGTCGGTATTGTAGTGGTTATGAGAATAGCAGGAGAATGTCTTATCATCTCTGTTAGCCTAATATATGAGAATAGTTTTAGTGTTACGAATATTGGATCCAAGAGTTATATTGTATAGAGAAAATAATTGCTTTGTTTGCTTGCTCTTTTTGGTAGCCAATGGCTCAAGAACTTCCTAAAAGGATCTTCGACAGGCACAGAAAGCTATTTTCAAGGAACTTTCAAGGCCTTATTAGCGTGCTATTGGTGCTGCGCAACTTGTTTACTTTCTACTTTGGCAAAAACAGAAAAATATTGTTTATATTAGCATCATGATTGCTCCTCACTTTATATTCTATGCAAATTTTATTGTTTTTTTAACTGCATGAAATATTTACTTGGTGAACTATTTTGTACTTAAAGGAGCTTTTGGTGCTGTTTAATCTACTTGGCGGACTATTTTAAACTTTAGAGGCAATAAATAGGAATATTTATTGCTATTTAATGGCTTGCTTTATTCTTTTATAGAATTATTTCATATTTTAATGACTTAATTTAATTTTTAGGGGACATTTTTATTTACAGGACCTTTTGATACTTTTAAGGGTTTGTTTCACTAAAGAGTAACGATTAAAAAAATGCTTGCTATCGCCAAAGAAGTAGTTTAATGTAACTTTGCACAAACATAGCGACAAATACAATGATTGCAATACAGTTGTAAAATATAGCAAAGTGGGACGTCCTAAGTTTCCAATGGTGACATATCCATTATTACGCAGATGTTCACATAGTCTACATTTTAACCCTTTGCCTCTCAGTGTTCCAGCTGCTGGAACACATAACTTCAACTGCTTCTCAAACTCTTAAATTCATCAATAAATGGTTCAAAATTGAAGTAAAGTATTCTTTTAACTCTTCTTTATAACTGTAGATGGCACCACCACAACAGAGGCTACTCAATAATTAACTATGGTGGATTATTTGATCGCATTCATTTTCTTTAAAAAATTGTATAATTTTTTTTCCGATAAAAAAAAATCTACAAAAAAAAAATTCACGTGTTATATTATAGGCTACACATCAAAGTATTTATTGAAAATAAATTTATATTTTTAAAATCAAAAACGAACTCATAATCGCAGAAGAAAACAGTGTGTTCCATTACCTGGAACACTGCAACGCTCTTGCTTTTCCAAGTGCGCTTTCCAGCATTGATAGCAGAGCGACGTGTTTTTACGTTTTCTGTTCCCAATTCTTGGGGGTGAAAGAGGTCTACATAAAATACAGCAGGGGTGGGTATGTTTTATTTCAAATGTTGTATACATTCTGTGGGTGTCTGGTATTTTGTCAGGAGGGGTTATAAAGTGATTTTATTAGTAGCTCAAGTTATCTTTACTTAGAGCAACGTGATTCTTTTGCTCTCTCTTTTGTGTTTCGATCACTCAATTTATTCTGTCCGGTTGATATTATCTAAATACATGCTTCCAAAAATTTCACGAAGAAAAAAAAATTGGCAAGATCATCAGGAATTATATATAGGAATTGTATGTAAATGTTGTACATGACCGATTCATTTCTAATCAAAATTAACTTTTTTTTTGGGGGGGGGGGGGACGAGGTGTAGAGAAGCAGTCTTCCTCCTGGTGCACCCTGGGTAATGCTAAATCTTCTACATAAGTGTAAATTATCAAATTTCTTGTTCATATTAAAAATATATAGTTTTTGCACGCTTCACTGCAACACTTACTCTGACGTGCTTTACAGCTTTAACGGTGCAGTGTTCCAGTAGGTGGAACACCTGTAAAATCAAAACGGTAAGAGATATTTTTACAAAATTTTATATGTGCACTTCCTGAGACCTAAAGAGACAGTATATAAATTTTTTTGACAAAATTCCAACTTTAACGGGTAGTGAACCGGAAAGGGTTAATCCTTCTAATGGCAAATGATTTTATAGGTGAAAATAGAGGAAAGGAATAGAGGAAAAACTTCAATCAAGTTACTCTTTGACTGTTAGTCAAGACTAGTCAACAGTCTTTGACTGTTACTTTGTCACCACAGCAGCAGCTGCAAAGCCGTTATTTGAACCTAAGACATTTGCTCATCACTGGAATATGAGTCGGGAAAAAAAGGAAGTTTAGGACAGCTTTTTACCAAACATAAAAGAAAAAAAAAAACAAGCTTAAATGGTAGCTTATGAGGAGTTCTTGTGTGAAGGTACGTACTGATAGAACACAGTACCGAATATTCGCTTCTATTTTGTATCTGAAATATGCTGCTGTTATTCATTTAAGACTCTGAAGCGGGTTCATAAATTCATTTTCTATTTAGTTACGCTTAAAAATGTGTGAACGATGCTATGAAGAGAAGACTTGTTGCGCAACTACAACTAGTTTGCAAGTACGCCACTTTGTCTTACAGAAGCGTGTAAGAATCTAAATTAAAAAGTTTAGTTAAGAAGAAAGAAGCATGTGATTTAAAATTTTACTTTTCTACTTAATTCAAGTAGAATCGTCTTTATTGACAGCTAACCAATTTCATAGTCACTGTGACCAGATAGTATATCCACTGGAGAATACACTACTAGGTAGAATCCTAGTTTATGGTCCGGCGATAAATGAATAAATCTGGCAACCACAGAATTAGCATTGGATGATTGGATTGTTTGGCGACTTTAAGCAAAATGGCAACCATAGAATTATCATTGGATCATTGGATTGTTTGGCGACTTTAAGCAAAATCGCCAAACCCGGACCATAAACTAGGATTCTACCCACTACTAAACTAAATACTGTCAACAAAAAATAGATGTCTACTCTAAAAAAAATCATGACACTTAAGTTTGAACCGGATGTTTGTTCTCAAATAAAAACTCATTCAAAGAGGTAACAAAAAATACCAAATAAACTCCAACCAGTCAGAAAGAGTCCAAGAAATCAGTCAAGTTTTAGGCGAATACTTTTTAATTCCAGGACATACCATATACATGCAAAAATACTGAAAAGTCAAAACAATTGTAGCAATAGGAACTTTTATATGATACTGTAGCGCCGATACAATTAAATTTCAACACCTGTGAAACTAAATTCTAGCGATTATTGCATTTTGTAATAACAATACTGCAAAACAACAATAATGCTGACAACAGAAGTTCCAGTTTAAAACTGCAAAATGCACGGTAATAAACTGTTAAATTAGAAATCTTACAGTTTATTGTTGTAAAATTAGCAATTTTACAGTTTAGGGTAATAAACTGTAAGTCCTTCACATCAGGATATGAACATCAGTTGAAGTTGTTCATATAAATTAAAACGAAGGCATCAGAGTAGTTAGTCTAACTTTGTATTACATGATTTTACATTTATGCTTTAGTTTTCATTCATCGCAATATTAGTAGCATCTATTTCCGTAAGAACTCCTTCTAAGTTAACTTAACTTTGGCAAAAAGTATTTATAACACAAATATCAAAAGGCAAGTGATTCTTCCGAAGCTACATAGCAACACCAGTCTGTCTATAAACAAGCCTCGTAGGTAAAAACTAAGGTAAATGTCATAAGAATAAGTAAGCCATCAATATCATACATTCAAGAAAAGCAAAATGAGGTAAAACATACAAAAGTAGTAACTGTCGGGAAAAAAAAAATTATCTGCTTCGTATTCCCGTCGGGACGAAAGATAAATCGAGACACAAGGGGGTTTAGAAATATACAGTTATGAAATTTTTTCTTTTACCAATCTTTTCGTGACGGATGGGGTGTCATCTGAAAATACGTGTTTTTAACTATGTCTCAATAAAAACAGCGCATTAGATATGCTTCATACTTCGCGTTAACGACGAGAACAATGTGATGAAACGTCAAAGTTATCAAGTATCTACCTTCGTCTCCGTTTTTTTTTTTTTTTTTTTTTTTTTTTTTAGAAGACATTTTTATGCTTTTGTCCAAGATTTTAGATAGTGAGAAGCAAAGGGATGTCAATGCAAAAGTTAAAAAACTTGAGATCGTCAGCACAAATGGTACACTGTAAAAAATAAATGCTGTTTTTACAGTTTAAAACAGCTAATTTTATAGTAATTTTACAGTAATAAGCTGGAACAATTGCTAATTTTACAGTAGTAAATTGGAACAATTGCTAATTTTACAGTAGTAAAATAAAATTGCTGGTTTACTGTAATAAACTGTAAAATTGTTAGTTGCACAGTTAATTACTGTACATTTTACTTTTAAGCTGGAACCTCTGCTGCCAGTATTACAATACTGTTTTTACTGTATAATACAGCTAACTTTCTGGTAATTTACTGTAAAATTGCTACTTTAAACGTAATAAACTGTAAAACTGCTAGTTTTGTAGTAATAAACTGCAAAATAGCTAGTTTTGCAGTGTAGAAACTGGAACCTTGACTGGCCAGTATTGTAGTAATAAACTGCAAAATAGCTAGTTTTGCAGTGTAAAAACTGGAACCTTGACAGCCAGTGTTGTAGTAATAAATTGCAAAATAGCTAGTTTTGCAGTGTAGAAACTGGAACCTTGACTGCCAGTATTGTAGTAATAAATTGCAAAATAGCTAGTTTTGCAGTGTAGAAACTGGAACCTTGACTGGCCAGTATTGTAGTAATAAATTGCAAAATAGCTAGTTTTGCAGTGTAGAAACTGGAACCTTGACTGCCAGTATTGTAGTAATAAATTGCAAAATAGCTAGTTTTGCAGTGTAGAAACTGGAACCTCGACTGCCAGTATTGTAGTAATAAACTGCAAAATAGCTAGTTTTGCAGTGTAGAAACTGGAACCTTGACAGCCAGTATTGTAGTAATAAACTGCAAAATAGCTAGTTTTGCAGTGTAGAAACTGGAACCTTGACTGCCAGTATTGTAGTAATAAACTGCAAAATAGCTAGTTTTGCAGTGTAGAAACTGGAACCTTGACAGCCAGTATTGTAGTAATAAACTGCAAAATAGCTAGTTTTGCAGTGTAGAAACTGGAACCTTGACTGCCAGTATTGTAGTAATAAACTGCAAAATAGCTAGTTTTGCAGTGTAGAAACTGGAACCTTGACTGCCAGTATTGTACTGTAAAAACAAGAGCTTATTTTTCGCACTGTACTAATAGTCCTTTGAGAGGCTCCTGTGCATCGTGATTTAGAGAAATTTCAATGAGAGTCTACTGAGAATCTGAAATTAAACGTGTTTTACTCAAGACTTTAAAACTTCAATTTACATCTCTTTGTATTTCACTACTTCATTTTGACTCTTAATTACCTTTTTTTTAATACTTAAGGATGAGTTTTTTGGAAAACCTTGAAACTCCAGGCCTTTTATTTTTATGGTCTTCAATGTAAGAAATTTCTTAAATGTCACATTTTATTTCCAACCAACGTTCTGGAATTTGACAGGTTTACATCAATTGCCTGTGAAAATCACGTATATTTTGAAAAGTTTCCTGGATCGCTACAAGCTTCATGAATGCAAATTTCTAACTGTTGTGAAAAGCATTTTTTACTACTAGTAGAAAAATGTATTCAGGTTCCTTCGTAGATGTTTCGAACGCGATTCAGTTATGGCTTTTCTGGATTGACTGGATCCTAAGCAATGCCAAGACTCATTCTCTAAACATTGTAACTTTTCAAAAATTTTAGGCTAATATGCAGTTTGGTATTTGCTCGCGATTCCTCCTTAGCTTCGGTGGTATTTGTTTCAGGAACTTTTCTGGTAAGTTCGAATGGTGCTAAACATTTTCTATAAACGTACCGTTATTTAAGACACGTTATCGAGTTTATAAATTCATCCTCTATTTAATTGCATATAAAATTTGTATAGGATGCCTTGAAAAAAAGGACTTGTTGTACGACTACTCTCTTACCACAGACAAGAAGGCAAGGCGAAACACATGCGGTTCATAGGCTTTCATAGGCTGAAATGGAAGCCTCTATTTGTTTTCAGATAAGCCAGTTTATCTTACAGAGGTGTGTAAGCCTGTAAACAATATAGACTCATTGAGATGAACGAAACATGTAAATCGAATTTTTCCTTGTCCCCCTTATCCAAGAAGAATCGGCTGAACTGGCGGATTACCAATACCACGGCAACTGTTGCCAGATAGTATATCTACTAGAAAACACATTACTAAACGAAATACTGTTTAAGAAAAATAGATATATCTAAACATTCTCTGGAGGTTCCTAAATTTTTTCAGAAGCATGCACAGCAAAAAATGAACTGTTGTTTTTACAGTTTAATACTGGAAGCCGAGGTTTCGATTTAAAACTGTAAAATGCACAGTAATAAACTGTAAAACTAACAATTTTGCAGTTCCTTACTGTAAAGTGAGGAATTTTACAGTTCATTGCCGTAAAATGTTGCTGTATTGTACTGTAAAACAACAATAATACTGACAACAGAATTTCCAATTTAAAACTGTAAAATGCACAGTAATAAACTGTAAAACTAACAATTTTGTAGTTCCTTACTGTAAAGTGAGGAATTTTACAGTTCATTGCCGTAAAATGTTGCTGTATTGTACTGTAAAACAACAATAATACTGACAACAGAATTTCCAATTTAAAACTGTAAAATGCACAGTAATAAACTGTAAAACTAACAATTTTGTAGTTCCTTACTGTAAAGTGAGGAATTTTACAGTTCATTGCCGTAAAATGTTGCTGTATTGTACTGTAAAACAACAATAATACTGACAACAGAATTTCCAATTTAAAACTGTAAAATGCACAGTAATAAACTGTAAAACTAACAATTTTGTAGTTCCTTACTGTAAAGTGAGGAATTTTACAGTTCATTGCCGTAAAATGTTGCTGTATTGTACTGTAAAACAACAATAATACTGACAACAGAATTTCCAATTTAAAACTGTAAAATGCACAGTAATAAACTGTAAAACTAACAATTTTGTAGTTCCTTACTGTAAAGTGAGGAATTTTACAGTTCATTGCCGTAAAATGTTGCTGTATTGTACTGTAAAACAACAATAATACTGACAACATAATTTCCAATTTAAAACTGTAAAATGCACAGTAATAAACTGTAAAACTAACAATTTTGTAGTTCCTTACTGTAAAGTGAGGAATTTTACAGTTCATTGCCGTAAAATGTTGCTGTATTGTACTGTAAAACAACAATAATACTGACAACAGAATTTCCAATTTAAAACTGTAAAATGCACAGTAATAAACTGTAAAACTAACAATTTTGTAGTTCCTTACTGTAAAGTGAGGAATTTTACAGTTCATTGCCGTAAAATGTTGCTGTATTGTACTGTAAAACAACAATAATACTGACAACATAATTTCCAATTTAAAACTGTAAAATGCACAGTAATAAACTGTAAAACTAACAATTTTGTAGTTCCTTACTGTAAAGTGAGGAATTTTACAGTTCATTGCCGTAAAATGTTGCTGTATTGTACTGTAAAACAACAATAATACTGACAACAGAATTTCCAATTTAAAACTGTAAAATGCACAGTAATAAACTGTAAAACTAACAATTTTGTAGTTCCTTACGGTAAAGTGAGGAATTTTACAGTTCATTGCCGTAAAATGTTGCTGTATTGTACTGTAAAACAACAATAATACTGACAACAGAATTTCCAATTTAAAACTGTAAAATGCACAGTAATAAACTGTAAAACTAACAATTTTGTAGTTCCTTACTGTAAAGTGAGGAATTTTACAGTTCATTGCCGTAAAATGTTGCTGTATTGTACTGTAAAACAACAATAATACTGACAACATAATTTCCAATTTAAAACTGTAAAATGCACAGTAATAAACTGTAAAACTAACAATTTTGTAGTTCCTTACTGTAAAGTGAGGAATTTTACAGTTCATTGCCGTAAAATGTTGCTGTATTGTACTGTAAAACAACAATAATACTGACAACAGAATTTCCAATTTAAAACTGTAAAATGCACAGTAATAAACTGTAAAACTAACAATTTTGTAGTTCCTTACTGTAAAGTGAGGAATTTTACAGTTCATTGCCGTAAAATGTTGCTGTATTGTACTGTAAAACAACAATAATACTGACAACAGAATTTCCAATTTAAAACTGTAAAATGCACAGTAATAAACTGTAAAACTAACAATTTTGTAGTTCCTTACTGTAAAGTGAGGAATTTTACAGTTCATTGCCGTAAAATGTTGCTGTATTGTACTGTAAAACAACAATAATACTGACAACAGAATTTCCAATTTAAAACTGTAAAATGCACAGTAATAAACTGTAAAACTAACAATTTTGTAGTTCCTTACTGTAAAGTGAGGAATTTTACAGTTCATTGCCGTAAAATGTTGCTGTATTGTACTGTAAAACAACAATAATACTGACAACATAATTTCCAATTTAAAACTGTAAAATGCACAGTAATAAACTGTAAAACTAACAATTTTGTAGTTCCTTACTGTAAAGTGAGGAATTTTACAGTTCATTGCCGTAAAATGTTGCTGTATTGTACTGTAAAACAACAATAATACTGACAACAGAATTTCCAATTTAAAACTGTAAAATGCACAGTAATAAACTGTAAAACTAACAATTTTGTAGTTCCTTACTGTAAAGTGAGGAATTTTACAGTTCATTGCCGTAAAATGTTGCTGTATTGTACTGTAAAACAACAATAATACTGACAACATAATTTCCAATTTAAAACTGTAAAATGCACAGTAATAAACTGTAAAACTAACAATTTTGTAGTTCCTTACTGTAAAGTGAGGAATTTTACAGTTCATTGCCGTAAAATGTTGCTGTATTGTACTGTAAAACAACAATAATACTGACAACAGAATTTCCAATTTAAAACTGTAAAATGCACAGTAATAAACTGTAAAACTAACAATTTTGTAGTTCCTTACTGTAAAGTGAGGAATTTTACAGTTCATTGCCGTAAAATGTTGCTGTATTGTACTGTAAAACAACAATAATACTGACAACAGAATTTCCAATTTAAAACTGTAAAATGCACAGTAATAAACTGTAAAACTAACAATTTTGTAGTTCCTTACTGTAAAGTGAGGAATTTTACAGTTCATTGCCGTAAAATGTTGCTGTATTGTACTGTAAAACAACAATAATACTGACAACAGAATTTCCAATTTAAAACTGTAAAATGCACAGTAATAAACTGTAAAACTAACAATTTTGTAGTTCCTTACTGTAAAGTGAGGAATTTTACAGTTCATTGCCGTAAAATGTTGCTGTATTGTACTGTAAAACAACAATAATACTGACAACATAATTTCCAATTTAAAACTGTAAAATGCACAGTAATAAACTGTAAAACTAACAATTTTGTAGTTCCTTACTGTAAAGTGAGGAATTTTACAGTTCATTGCCGTAAAATGTTGCTGTATTGTACTGTAAAACAACAATAATACTGACAACAGAATTTCCAATTTAAAACTGTAAAATGCACAGTAATAAACTGTAAAACTAACAATTTTGTAGTTCCTTACTGTAAAGTGAGGAATTTTACAGTTCATTGCCGTAAAATGTTGCTGTATTGTACTGTAAAACAACAATAATACTGACAACAGAATTTCCAATTTAAAACTGTAAAATGCACAGTAATAAACTGTAAAACTAACAATTTTGTAGTTCCTTACTGTAAAGTGAGGAATTTTACAGTTCATTGCCGTAAAATGTTGCTGTATTGTACTGTAAAACAACAATAATACTGACAACAGAATTTCCAATTTAAAACTGTAAAATGCACAGTAATAAACTGTAAAACTAACAATTTTGTAGTTCCTTACTGTAAAGTGAGGAATTTTACAGTTCATTGCCGTAAAATGTTGCTGTATTGTACTGTAAAACAACAATAATACTGACAACAGAATTTCCAATTTAAAACTGTAAAATGCACAGTAATAAACTGTAAAACTAACAATTTTGTAGTTCCTTACTGTAAAGTGAGGAATTTTACAGTTCATTGCCGTAAAATGTTGCTGTATTGTACTGTAAAACAACAATAATACTGACAACAGAATTTCCAATTTAAAACTGTAAAATGCACAGTAATAAACTGTAAAACTAACAATTTTGTAGTTCCTTACTGTAAAGTGAGGAATTTTACAGTTCATTGCCGTAAAATGTTGCTGTATTGTACTGTAAAACAACAATAATACTGACAACAGAATTTCCAATTTAAAACTGTAAAATGCACAGTAATAAACTGTAAAACTAACAATTTTGTAGTTCCTTACTGTAAAGTGAGGAATTTTACAGTTCATTGCCGTAAAATGTTGCTGTATTGTACTGTAAAACAACAATAATACTGACAACAGAATTTCCAATTTAAAACTGTAAAATGCACAGTAATAAACTGTAAAACTAACAATTTTGTAGTTCCTTACTGTAAAGTGAGGAATTTTACAGTTCATTGCCGTAAAATGTTGCTGTATTGTACTGTAAAACAACAATAATACTGACAACAGAATTTCCAATTTAAAACTGTAAAATGCACAGTAATAAACTGTAAAACTAACAATTTTGTAGTTCCTTACTGTAAAGTGAGGAATTTTACAGTTCATTGCCGTAAAATGTTGCTGTATTGTACTGTAAAACAACAATAATACTGACAACAGAATTTCCAATTTAAAACTGTAAAATGCACAGTAATAAACTGTTAAATTAGCAATCTTACAGTTTATTGTTGTAAAATTAGAAATTTTACAGTTTACAGTTTACAGTCGACGCTCGATATAACGACCGTCTCCGACCTATAGAAAACGGTCTTTGTAACGAGTGGTCGCTATAAGGGATAGAACATTGAGTATATTAGCATACAGTTGGAGATTTTATCACCAGTCGTTATATTAGGATGGTCTTTATAACGAGAAGTCGTTATAACGAGCGTCAACTGTATTACTATAAAATTAGCTGTATTATACTGCAGAAACAACATTCATTTTTTACAGTGTAGATGTTTTGAATGCGATTCAGTTATGGCTTTTCTGGATTAACTAGATCCTAAGCCAATTCCAAAACGCAGTCTCTAGACATTGTAGCTTTTCAAAAATTAATATTAACATTGTAGTTTTTTTTTTTTTTTTTTTCAAAATACACTGCTCGACATTGAAAATGCAGCCGATGCACAGTGCTTGCTTCCATGTGGGTATCAGCTGCAATTTGACGTATGGACCAACCTCCCCTTCTCAGTCCGATCACCATACCCCTTGTAAAGTCGTCTATATGCTGGAAGTGTCTTCGTTGAGGACGGCGTGGCATTTCCTCCTATCACACGTATCCTTCGAGACAAAAACCAAATTTCTCCGATAATTAGTCTGGCAGAAAAACCAACATGAACATAGCCCACTTTTCAACTTCATTCTCTTATATCTTACTTCACGTGCGTCGGAGAGCTGCGCATTTCATATCATTTGCATAACTCAGTGACGTGCGTCTACGGTAAAATTTGCATGAATTTCTGACCACTCCTTCTTGGTGTTGCATTTTCAATGTCGAGCAGTGTATGCCGTTTGGTATTTGCTCATGATTCCGCCTTAGCTTCGGTTATATTTGTCTCAGAAACTTTTCTGGTAAGTTCGAACGGTGCTAAAAATTTTCTATAAACATATCTACGTTTTCTCTGGAGGTTCCTCATTTTTTCATAAGCATGAAAACTTTTATTCGGAATGCTTTTGAAGTTTTCAGAAAGATTCCACATTAATTTCAGGTAGGTAAATAAAATATAATCGTGCTCGCCTCACAAGAATATGTCTTACTGTTAAAAGTAGTTATTGATTTAAACATAATTGAAGCCTCAACTATGTTTCTTATACCATTGATTTAAAGGTATTTTACATTTCGACTACTGACATTTAAATAGTTGAAATACTTTGTTCTGGTTTATGATGTAACTTAAACCTAATTCATTCGTGTTTTCTTTATTCATAGCACGTCTTTGGTTTTCGTGATGAGAAAGAAAAATTCCTTGAAAGCACTCGATTTGTGCTCTGAAAACTAATCTACACACAATAATAACTGGTTTTTCTTTTTTTTTTCTCTCTCTCTCTCACTTCTTTCGATTGATTTAATCCACAGAAACTTGCAACATACTTGTTTTTATCATCATTTTTTATTTAAATTGAAAATATAGCAATGTTAGCGAACTTCGTAGAATTGTGATATGAACCAATATTTAGAAAAGTGCCAATTTGAAGTTGGAGTTTTCTGAAAAAAAAATTTTTTTGCAGAAAAAAACTAATATTGGATTTTAAGTCTAAATTGGGTCTAAATGCAAGAAAATAAAAAGGGGGAGGTCAAGGAAGTTATTTACCCCCTCCGTAGATTACTCACTTTTAAGCCGTTACAGATCTGATGAATGTTACGGATCTGATGTTAATATGAGCTACATATTTGAGTTTATGCTCTCAGTCTTCGCTAACATCTCTAAATATGATATCATTTCCTTGCATTTTTAACATAGAATTAAGATAATTATATTAAAATATATATATTAGGCTAAAAAATCAAATTTCATTATAAAAAAGCATTTCTTGGAAATAAAAATGAGCGATAAGGTTTTTAGATAAAAGAAATTACGATATTACCAAATCCTAGCTAATAAAACATTTGTTTTGTTTTGAAACAACACACAACTTCAACTTTTTCAACACACAACTCTGCTGATTGCTTTTCTTTAATTAGTTGCAGGAAATTTAATTTCTTGATCAGAAATTCAAATTTAGCATGGTAGTTACTATCTAGTTATTTAGCGAAGTTATGAGAAATTGAAGCACCAAAAAAAAAAATAAATAAATAAATAAAATAATAATAATTAATTAACTTAATTTATGCAGTGTCACTTTTTCTTATTTTACTAACTTCTATTGTAAGGTCATACAAACCACAAATGAAGCAATTGTACTAAAAACTCATTGCTTTTCATTTTTTAAGAACAAAAATATTCAATATATGGCCAAAACCTATGATTTTTGCTTTTTAATAATTCTGAAACGTGAGAGTTAGTTCGATAACATATTCGCTGTTTTTCAATGTTACCGCTCTGACTGTTACCGATCTGACAAACTGACAAAGTTTTTTTTTTTATTTCCGAGTCGATCGCACTAAACCAAAATCAAACACGTGATTTTTTCACTTGTAATAAAGGACTATACTTATATATAAAATAATTTTTAAAATAATAAAAACTGCGCATTTTAGAGCGTGTTTCCGATCTGATGACTCAAATGACACACATTTTATAAAATCACTTTAAAAAATCTTACATACAATTTTAGATGCAGAAATGCAAATTTTTAATTACGATTCGATAAAACATCCCACCAGGTACTCAGTATCACGTGGTATAGGTGCAGGAAATGATTTTGGGAGCCTAAACATAGATCGGAAGTTATTGTTACCACTCTGACGGCGGAACTTGGGACACGCTTATTTCGCATCGGCTAGAAAATCAGAAATCGATTAAAACAAAAATGAAGTAAAATATTAACAAAGGGGTAAAAATAGAATCGTTTTTCGTGCAAGTGCGTTTTTTTGGGAAGTTAGAAAGTGCGCATGACCTGTTTGCATGCTAAGCTTTGCTACTGGGGACACGTTACCGATCTGATTTTTGATGTATAAAAACAATATTTTCTGAAGAAAAAAAAAATTTCTGATGTTATTCGATGAAATGAAAGCAGAACCTTGTCTTCTTTCTGGGGAAAATTATTTTTTTAACTAGTTATTGAAATACTAGTGAAAATTCACTTGGGACTCAAATTGGCACTTTTCTAAATATTAGCTCATATTCCCTAGACCAGAATAAAGTAGCGGCATGTGTAGATATGGCTTCTCTCCTAGCAAGATATATAAGTATGCTCCATTTCAGACTTACTGCAAAAATAAATTTAAATTATAATATAAAACAAAAACATTTAGAATGATTTAATTTTTATTATTATTTATGATTTTGAATGTCATAATTGCAATGTATTTTAAAAATGTATTAATAAGTTAACATTGAATGCATCTATCACATAGTAATGCAATTTATCTTAATCATACCACATTATGAATTTAATTAGGGATTGCTAATATTTATAAAGTGAGTTGTAAAAAAAATACGAGGGAGAATATTCGAGCACAGACTAAATGTTTAGAAAAAATTTTTACGTTAAAAGTTAGTCATATTATAGGAATGTAGAATCAATGCGCAAAAAAGCTCAATTTCCGTTTTTTATAATTAATAACTCTTTAAACAAGTTTTTCTCTCTCTCTCTCTCTCCTGATTTTACTTACTATCTCCAGATTTTTTCTATGCTTCATACACAATAAGAATACTTAATTTTTCTTCTGCCTTATCGTGCTACTTAGATAAATCTTTATTAGTTCAGTTTTAAAAATGATCTCTCCACTGAATCTGGTATTAGCAAAGTAAGAAATTGTAAACTAACAAAAAAATATATATATTAGGGAGAACAGATACTAAAACAAAGTTCTCGATTAATGCAAAATGTCAACCTTGAAAAATTTTCGTTAAATTTCTCTCTTTTTTTTTCACTAGAAAAAAAAAATTTCGCAGATAAATAAATACTGATGCAATTGAACTTGATACATCGTTTTGGTATTTTTGGCAAAATTTAATGTACTACACTGCAACCTTTCTTGTCAACAATATCGTGACATCAGCGTGACGTTAGCCTATGAAAAACGAGCTAGATAAAACGTCACAGCCTACTTGGCGAATTAGAGGAGATCGCTGAATGCTTGTGAGCTCTTATTGGCACCGCCCGTAGTGACGTTCACTGTCAAGTTAAGTTGCATTCTAGTATAGTTTATTATATATGTCCTAGCTCTATTGGTAGTGCAGTATTTTTAACGTTTTGAGACAAATATATATTGTTAATTGACAACATGCTCTGGTCTATTTCATATATTTATTTTACCACTAGATTGAAATAGGGTAAAATAATAACTTTGAAGCTGAAATATGAGTCTCTAAACTTATATTTTTCCTTATTCATCGAAAGGAACATTTAAATTTTATCCGTAGCTTAGTGGCAATGTAACTTAATTTTTGCATCTATGCAAGCACTTTTGCTTCTATCAAAATTCATGAAATACTTTTGAAGGAAAGTTACGTTTTTCTATCTAGTCTTTATTATCACTTTAAGAACAAGAACTATGCCAAAAACACTTTGGGATCATGATAATTAATGATTTTTAAATGCATTAAACAGGCTTCCCAACTGCTGTCTTTCCTGTCTATTTATCCCAGCTTTGCACCACTAGTTTAAAACTATTTTGAATGAAATATTTTCTTCCTAAGAGGCTGGAGTACACTCGGGTTAATTCACATAAAATTTAGTTTACTAAAAGATGCTACTCAGTTCAACTTTTAATAAAATTGTGCCCTAGCAAATTACAATGGATTTATGAATTGTTAAGGGGAGAAAACAAGGAAGTTTAATCCACAGAAAAAAAATCAGAGTAAAATCAAAATCACTACGATGTGAGGCGCTTAGTTTTAAAACCAACTCAATCCATAAATTTTCAAAAGTAGTTTTCCACACTAATTTTATACTATTTTTTTCTATATTACCGTGCTAAAAATAACTTTAAAATAAATTCATCTTAATCCGGTCAAAATCGCTGCCGAAATCTCGTTTAACTACAAAACTAGCTCAAGAATGAGTTGATTTACCAGTCTTTCTTAATTTAGGTTTCGAAGCATTATTGCTTTGTTACAAACATTTATACTAGGTATGAATGCTAGATTCACAAGCGTAATATAATAAATCTGTAATATGTTACATAATTATGTCATAGGCTTGAAATGGGGCCTCATGGATACAAGTGTTTGCTCTTTTTCCTAAGTTCAAGGATTCTACACAACATTAAAAAAATAATAAAATTTAAAAAAAAAGCCATTAATATTTGCAATGATTAATGAATTGAATGAAATCTTTTATTTGATTAAAATAACTGATACATACAGTACAGAGATAAACGATATCCCTGAAGTAAATCTTCTACAGGATTTAAATCATAAAACTCTGCCCCTCTGCTTCTTAATGTTTACTCATTTTCTTCCTCAGTTATCTAATGTCCCGCCCTCAAACTTTGCGATTTTTGAAATATTTTCCCTCTAAAGAGAAAAATGAAGATCATATAAGCTACCTGGGATTAAGAGGGTAGCGGATTAACAGGGCACGGATTTTTAGGACTCTATAGTATACGATATTTTTTGTTTTTCAAAACAGCACATGCCATAATATATAAATGCACTTTAATACTAAAACATAATTTCTATTTCCTCCACAATTAGTGCATTTTTGCCAATTTGATGATCACGTTTTCTCAATAACCCTATACATTCAAGACATAGAAAGGAAACAGCTGAATTATTTTTACAGAGCATAGAAGACAAGTAGAAGGAAAATGTTAGCTTCTTAATATATTATAATTAGCTCCAAATAGATTGATTTAAAAATATGCCGTGTGGAAAATGATTTTTTTACCAACCTCCTTCTGAATAAAAATGAAACAAATGTTTAAATTTTAAACATTTAACTGTTCTATTTTGTTCTTTTTCTTTGATTCGCCAAGACATTGCTTTATTTCTCTTTCATCTGCAGTTGCATTGAAAAAAAAAAAGACGAAGGGGAAGTTCTCTGTATAGCATGACTGCGAATAATTTGCTTTTGGTGTCAGTGCACAAAACTGCGTCATTCATCAACAATGGTGGTACATGGGGAAAAGAGGTAGTTGGTCGCTTACAAATATGAGCACGAAAAATGGGGAGACGCTTGTGTTAAAATATAAAATACTAGGGGAGTGTGCTAATACAAAATTAAGGAATAGGGGCACTCCCGAATCCCTCGTCTATTTCACTGCTAATTATTAATCATGAACTTCCCCTTTTTTTTCTGTCGAACTTTTAGTTAGTAAAAAAAATTGCCATTGGAATTTCATTTTATAAAACGAAATTTGATGAATACAGTCGATATTATTTGTATTGAATTTTGGAACGGACCCTATTCATGTGACGTCATTGCGGGTATTGACCGAGCCTAGCCGACGAAATTTAAGATTTGGAACCAATCAAGATTGTGGAAACTGGATGTAAATACCCGCAAACGAAGACCGTTGCCAAACCGTGAATAGGGTCCACTAAATTTCGACAAATACCATATTAATTGGAGCGAAGTGATGAAACCGAAGTGAAATTCCATGCTATAAATCACTTTTCAACAATAGTTTAAATTTTAGTTTTAAGAAATACCTTTGCTGCAACTCCAAAACGTCTTTTTCTTTTGTGAATATGAAGCTATTAAAATCTTCCTCTTGGCATTCACCGCGTGCCTTATGAAAGGAAAAAGTCACATCAAGGCATACAGTGAATACGGAGAGTCAGACAACACTTGGAGAATAGGCGACAACTTCCACGCTAGATGGGGCTCCAATCGCTCTGGAAGTTGCCATGGAGCTGTGGAAAGTTCTTCCGTCAAGTGCCATCGATTCGCTACATTGTCAGTAGGTGGCGCTACATCACCAAAGATTACCACCTGGAAGAGTACCAGTGGTTAAGTGAATAAATAAAAACTATATTCGAACGTTCAACAACAACCAGTTAAGTTTGGGCACACGAAATGAAACTGATGCATAAATACATAAATACACTCAAGAAAAAATAATATCCAACTGAGTTTTTTTTTTTTTTTTAATTTGTATATTATCGAAGATAAAACAAGTGTTTCCGTTAATTGTAAGTAAACATGTGAGCAAATTGGCATGAATATGAAATTGCCTTTCCCAAGATTTTCAGAATCCCCGCCCACTTTTTTCCCCACAAACTGATTACTCCAGAATTCAAAAGCTATCCACATAAATTTTCAATTCTTTATCACTTCTCAAATAATGTATATTCTTCACGATATTTCTGAAAATTACTGTGTTCTAAACATCAAATAATAGCCTTGCTGAAATAACCGAGCTTAAAACTTACAGGCAAAAAATAGTGTTTATACATATAAAAATACGGATTACATGTCATTTAATATTATCTGTCTCATCGTATGAAATGAATACCACGACGTATGTGTTGGCAAAAAATAAAGATAAATTAATCATTTGAATGCTTATTTACCAAAAATTCTTTAATTGCTTTAAATTATATTAGGAATCTCTCATAACGAGTGTAAAGTATTAGATCATGCTAAAGTGCACACGAAATTTATTTTAAAACGGGGTTTCAAAATATGAAACAAAAGTAAAATGAAATGCAAATATGATCCAACTACCAATTAATAGAACATGGACCCTTCCTAAATCAATATTACTGTTTCAACAAATTGAATGACCGTAATTCTAAAATTTACAAATGAAAAATCATGAGAAAATTCAACAGAGCAAGTTGAATAAACAAAAAGCAATATTAACCCCAAAGCTGGCCCCAGAAAATTAATATCAACAGTGCTCTTAACAGTTCCCGAGAGTCAGGCGGCAGTTTTCAATTATTTATTTGTAAGTACCAAATTCTCTGTACTCAATCATTATAAACAGCCTGAGTAATTAAGAATTAAATCAATTTAGGAGTACTTCACATGAAATAAGTTATTATATTGAATTAGTACGTTTCTCACTAATGTACTATTAGTTCATATTTAGCTAAAGCAATTTGTAAAAAGGACATAAAATTTATCAGCAATTAGTGAAATGATTAATTTGTTGCTGTATTACAAAGCTCAATTGTACTCAATTGTATTCTTCATTTCTTATTAATAAACAAATGAAAAGTGAAATAGCAGCTCTTATCAAATTAACAAACATAACTCTCAAACCACTTACAAATGTTAGCTCATTATATTTGTGAGACCCTGGTGATGTAAAAGGTTATATAAATAACTCGGATTAGAAATTTGGAAGAATGCTTAGAAAATGATAGAAGGAGTAAAATATTTCACAGATAATTTTGGAACTGAAACAAAATGTTTGAATGTTAAAACAATGAAAAATTATATTCATTCGGTAAAATTTGCTGTATTTTAATTATATCCCAAGTAGCATCAACTCATCGGATTTTGCTCGGCCGATCAACAAACTCCTCGTAAACTGATCCTGTAACGCACGATGACATCGTTCCGATCAGTATCCGAGCACGGTTTTCGATGAGCTACTTTTCATCGGAAAGCGATATCCTTCCGATCAACTTTCCCGATGAAAATAAGATGAGCTATATTCCATCGGAAAACGATATCCTTCCGATCAAGTTTCCCGATGAAATTCCTCGGCACGGGACTGTTCTGCTCGTAAATTGCTCCAATTCTCATCGTATTCTCATCGGATTTTGCTGCTCGGATCCTGCTCGGCCGATGAGACATATTGGATCATCGGCCGATGAGAATTTCATCGGGTTTCAATGAATGGCCGATCATCGGCCGATCAATGAATGGCCGATTAATGAATGGCCGATCAATGGCCGATCATGAGATGATGCTTCTAGGGATATATATCCTATTTTAATGCAATGGTGCTGACGCTTATGCATAGCTCCAATGAACACACTGACAAGGACCCTCACAGACATACAGGGTGTCCACTCCAATCGTGGACCAATAGCTAATTTCTAAACCATTAGAGATAAGCATATAGTTTAGTTAGGAAAAAATCTCCAAATCACGAAAGGAATTTTGGGTCTATTCAATGTTTTTCAAAAAATCAAATTTTGAAAGAGTTACGAAATTTAAATTTTTATACAGCCCACCAGTCCTATCAATCATATTTAGTAAAACATTCTTGACACTGTAACGTTTAAAACTAAAAAAAAATCACTCTTCTACCACAAAAATTGACCGAGTTATGACGTTTTGAAAAATCAAGATTTTGCATTGTTTTATGACGTCATCGAGAGATAGCTTAAAGGGACCGTTTGAGAAATCCTTCAAAATCTTGATTTTTCAAAACGTCATAACTCGGTCAATTTTTGTCGTAGAACAGTGATTTTTTTTAAGTTTTAAACGTAACAGTGTCAAGAATGTTTTACTAAATATGATTGATAGGACTGGGGGGCTGTATAAAAATTTAAATTTCGTAACTCTTTCAAAATTTGATTTTTTGAAAAACATTGAATAGACCCAAAATTCCTTTCGTAATTTGGAGATTTTTTCCTAAATAAACTATATGCTTATCTCTAACGGTTTAGAAATTAGCTATTGGTCCACGATTGGAGTGGACACCCTGTATATGTTGTTACTGTTACGAATCATGTTAAAATTCTGTTAAATTGTTAAATACATAAATTGTAGGATAGACACCGAATTTTTAAATGTGTACTCAACTTCTTTCGTTTGTATTGTTTAGTATTTTTGCGTAAGTATTGAACTACAGTTAAGCTTTCTTATAGGTAACTCAAAGCAGAAGAAAAGTTTTCTTTGTTACAGGAGGTTGCTTCAATTTATTTTATTCAATTTTTAGATTTTCTCCCCCATCTTTAGAAGACATTTTTTCCCTAGAATATAATTAAGCGCGATGTTTCGTAAAACAACTATTTAAAGTGAATAATTATTTAAAATTGAAAACATTATTTTTATTATTATCATGTATTTACATTTCTTGTTTTATCAAAACGGCAAACAAAAATAAAATCATAATTAACCTTTCTCTGTTGTCAACTTATCCTTTATTACTCAAATTGTTCTAAAAGTAAATTATAAAAGCTTGCAAAATTGTGTTCACTATTTCAAAATCATTTCATCGTCGCATATGAGACAATATCTGTTCTGCTTAAAGCAAAATTTAATGAACCTTTTCGTGTTTTTTTTAAATCTGAAATTTCGTATTAAGCATCTTAACAAAAGTACGTAATTATGGTGAACATAAGAAAATAAAACGCTAAATATTTCATTAAAATTTTTTGAAAAAAGATAATAAGATGAGAAAATAACAGGTATCTTCCATTTCATGAAAGTTTTTCAGTATTAAGTGGTAAGCACAAGAAAATAAATCACTAACTATACTATGTGAAACTTTCAAAATAATATATAATAAGATAAAGAAGGGAGAAGTATTAGACATTTCATGAAACATTTGCATATGAAAAGTTGGCGCAGCATAGCCTATTAGGTCTCTTACGCCAAAAAATCCAACAGAACAGATCCAAGGTAAGACATTTGAAACTCTAAGGGCCTGCAAAACTAATTTTAGTAAACAAAACATGCTTTGCATCATGATTAAATACAAAAAAGGCAGTAAGCGGGTCTTAAAACATAAAAAGAATTCATAATTTCAATAACCGAAACTCTAGAAAGAACAAAAAATTAAATTGGGAAGAATTTTGCAGAAAAAATTGAAAAACAACTCTTTTCCCCTTTTATTTCATTTCAACTCCTCAAATAAAGCTCCATAGTATGTCATACTCGTGGACATATTTCCGACAGCTTCGCCGAAATTCTTAAGTAACATTTCCCAACAAGACTTGGCAACAAATTGAAAAACCTCGACTGCCTTATTATCTACATCTGGGCCTCATACGAAAATACGAACCGAAAATTTTGTAAGAAGTTTGAAGAAAAGAGAAGAACGTGAATACGTTTCCCAATTCGCCCCAGACTCCGAGATTTGAAGAAGGGACAATTCAATTTCGCCGGAATTTCTAGATTTTGAGCAAAAGAATTGGGGGAATTGTAAGGAATTTCAAGCTCGTCACGAAGTCTTTCTGGTCCCCCGAGAGATTTGGAGGTGCAAACTAGTTTAGCTTCTCCAGCCAGACAGGGGATTTGTCGGGAATGTACATGAACTTGGGGAATTTTCGGAATGAGATTTGCTCTCTTCTTTTGCTGGTATAACATAATTTAAGCAGGACTGCGTTCGTCTTGACAAGGATTAGCGTCAGCTGACGTTGCTATTTTCTTATAATCCAATTTTAATCTTGCTGAAGGTTGGAAAGAAATCTTAGCTTTAGTAGGAAATGTTGATGAAAAAATCTTTTAAATTGCAATGAGCTGTATTACTTGCAGTGCAATCACTCGGAGTATGTATAACTTTGATTCAAAATTTCGCTACTTTTAACTGCCGATCTCAAATGTTAAACGTTCCTACATTTATTGGCATAAAGCTGAAGATTAACTCCGGAAGCAATGTATAGCTCTCCAAAATTAGGAAGTAATAGCAATAGAAACCATTCAAAATCAGTGACGTAGCAGGGGGGGGTGAGGGTCAACTTTCTCCCCAGTCCTTAATTTTAACATAATTACCAATGTTACTACTTTAATGTTCACCTCAGACTCCGAGATGTGAAGAAGGACAATTCAATTTCGCCGGGAATTTCTAGATTTTGAGCAAAAGAATTGGGGGAATTGTTAAGGAATTTCAAGCTCGTCACGAAGTCTTTCTGGCCTTCCGAGAAATTTGGAGGTGCAAACTAGTTTAGCTTCTCCTGACAGACAGGGGATTTGTCGGGAATGTACATGAACTTGGGAAATTTTCGGAATGAGATTTGCTCTCTTCTTCTGCTGGTAGTAACATAATTTAAGCAGGACTGCGTTCGTCTTGACAAGGATTAGCGTCAGCTGACGTTGCTATTTTCTTATAATCCAATTTTAATCTTGCTGAAGGTTGGAAAGAAATCTTAGCTTTATTGGGAAATATCGTTGGAAAAAAATAATTACATTGCAATGAATTATAGTTTTTGTAATGCTGTCGTTCTGAGTAACTTAGATTCACGATTTCCCTACCTTTAACTGCCCCACTTATATTTTAAGTGTTTTTGTATCTATTGGCATGAATCTAAAGACTAACTCTGTAAGTAATGTATAGATATCCAAAACTACACTTAAAACAATTCCTGAAGTTTCTCCCTAAAAAGTACTGACATCCATGTTTCCATTACTTTTAATGTAAAATTATAGTTTACTGTAGCATTTTACGGGAGAGAAAAAAAAAAGAACTCTCTGTCTAGCTGTGCCAAATAAAGCATTCGAGATACAAACAGTTTGGATCGAACACTCGATCTTCTTGTCCGCATTATGGCGTGCTAGCCACTGCACTTAACAGGGTTTGATCAGAGAGCACGCATTGGGAAATATACAATTCAAAGCATACATAACGTGGTTCACCAATTTTCGCAACGATTGCTTACTTTTTTTTTCCAGGAAAATTTAGTGTTTCATTTTATTTATATTTTTATTTATATATATATATATATATATTTTTTTTTTTTTTTTGTTTTCTTTTTCTTTTTCTTTTTTTTTCACTACAAAAGCTCCATTTTGCATTAATATTTAGCGTAAAGTGTTCCTGAATTTTTATCAGTTTAAGAAATAATTATAGAATCCATTCAAAATTAGCGGTAGAGCAAGGATGGTGGAGCGTCAACCTCTCCCCCAGAATACCATTAACCGTATTACCAATTCTAATATAGTGGTTTATATTCATAAAAGTCTGTTATGTGGATTTAGAGTTGAGACCTGAAAATTTATTAAAAAGTTTTCATGACATTTTATGATCTTCCACGTACATGACTTTCGAAAAACATTCATTGATTCAAAAATTTATAGTTGAAATGTGTGCACTTTTAAGTTTATTTATTTATTATTTTTAAGGGGATCGTGCTTTTGGGAGTTGGGAAGGGAAAAAAAGTTAAAACAGTTTTAATTTTATAAAACGATTTCAGCCGGAAATCAATACTAAAATATTTTTCCGATCGCGTTTCATGATTTTTACGAGCAAGTTTTACCTACGCACTAGTAGAAATTAACTAGTCTGTCTTGCTGTCACTCATGAAAGTAAAAGAAATACCGTAAAATGGGGTGTATAGGAACAGCGGGGTCAATCGGAACAAAACTTCCCAACCGTACAAAGAAATTTTTCATAAATATACTATTGGGTATTTTTCGCCATGAATTTTTTTTTTAGAAAGGTAAGATCATAGGAAGTAGGAAAAAAATACTTTTGTCAATCTGGCAACGCTACTGGCTTCTAAAGAGGGCTGCACGTTGAATGCTAGAAAACATCACATTTTCATAGACTGCAAAACTTCATATGCAAGAACAAACATTCTTATATTTTAAAACTATGAGTGGTATGTTTCAATTATACATGTATCTGAACAACAGAGTACCACATTAGAATTTACATTTTTTATAAATTGTGTCATAAAAGTGAAGAATTCTGAAAAATGCCATGGGAAAAAAATTTGCGGGGTGAATCGGAACACTTAGTTTTGTTGTTCCAATTCAAACTTATTTGAAGGAAATTGTTTGAAAAATCAAGATTCTAACCCCAATTCTTCTAATCAAGACAGGGACAAGGATTTATTACTGTTTATCCCATCTCGTGAGCAACTAGATCTTAGAATGACAAAAGTTACAGATTTCAAAAGATTTTTTCTCCAGGAGACTTTTTTTTACTTAAAATAAAAGGGAGAAAGTCATATAGACTTTATGTAGTAAACGTCCAGCACACAGACAGTGATGAATAAGCGAAAAAATCTTTCAGGACAATCCCCGAAACCCAGAAATTTCAAAAAACTAAAGAAAAGGCAGAGTTCATCCCAGGAGATGTTATGAAAAAACTTAAGTCAAGTCACAATTGTTAGTTTTAAGGACAAGTACATATTTGTGGACGACATGAGTGACTTCCATTCATGTTAAATCTTTGCATTTCAATTCAAAAGCTTTTCTTAAAATTACTTTTCATTTTGCATAAGTTCAAAATTATTTTGAATTTTCACAAATTATAAACGTTTACTGGTACTGAAATTATACATTTATTTGACAGTAATTATCTGTTCTTATTCTCCCCCATCAATATTACTCATGTTTGTGAAACCTATTACAGATTAAATTGAAAAAAATAAAAATTTTAACAAGTGTTCCGATTGACCCCTATCAGCGGGGTGATTCGAAACACCCATAATTTGCTATATATTTTAATAATAATTGCTCAAAATCTTCTGTCTTTGCTTGGAATATCAAAAGTAAAGCAAGACCGAAGTTTTTACCCAAAAAATCAAATTAAAAAAAAAACTTTTAACTGCTTTTTTTACAATCAAAGCTGAAAAGTGTTCCGATTAACCCCATTTTACGGTATATCACAGTCATCTAGAAAAAATAGACCTGATTGTTAAAGTATGATTTTTATTCATTAAGCAATCATATATATCACAAGTTCTACCCCTTTATATATCAAATACTTGACTAATTATTAACGTTTGCACTACTGAGACTTACCTTAAGCATTTTGTATAATTGCTATCAAAATAATTAAGGAGCAGAAATCCAGAGCGAAGCAGGAACAAAGAGCAGAACTGAGTGACAAGGTTTTGGTCGGACGAGAGATGAAGACGAGCAAATAAATTTGTTAGGCTTCACTTCATCCATTGTGCTGATCCTTTTAATTAAGATTTCATTTGAACATAAAACTTTTAAAT
>JAXGGA010011836.1:0-40904 GCA_038373865.1 Uloborus plumipes | reverse complement strand
TGTTTCAAAAAGATAGGTCCACTGAACCAAAAATCAAATTAATGCCGAATTAATCAGAAAATGTTCAACTTTTTTTCCTGAATTCGTTTATAAATTCAATTCGACACAGTTTCTATAAGTTTTTACAAGCAATTTATAGCGATGTTTGACCATACGGAGGAAAAGATTTTTTTTTCAACTCTGCAGTACTGTTGTATTGCCTTCCGTCTGCATACACCACTCTTGCGAATATACCCCACATATTTTCTATTGAATTCAGGTCCGGGCTGCAAGGTGGGAAAGCATAAATATGTACACCATTATCCAGGAGCCATTTGAAAGTGTACTTCACAGTGTGTACAAGAGCATTGTCCTGTTGAAACATGAAGAATGTGTCCTAATGTGTTCTGATTACGGAAGAAAATATTATTCAAGCAGCTGTTGATGGCCTGCAGCATTCAAACGATTGTCTACAAATGCAAAATCAGTTTTTCCTGCCCCTCCAAAACCGACCCGTACCATAACGGAATCACCACCAGCTTGCCTCTCCAAGAATATCTGTCTAACGCCATGCAGATCGTGCCAGTAATACACTAGGTGGCCAAAAGTATCCGGACACTTTCAAAAATTTACATTTGTAGATATAACTCGAGAAATAAGTGATCAATTGTTCTTTAACTTTAGTCATACAAAATATATTCTTCACCAAACATTTCCAAGTTGAAATTAAATTACCCTTGCATTTGGGGGACGATAAGAAGGGGGGTCGAAAGAAAAACCGCTTTTTGACCATAACTCTTTGAAAATAGCTCGGAATAAGCTATGCATTTCAGTAATTAATTAGCATACTATGTATAATTACTGTACAAATTCAAATGAACGTACCACTCTTACTTCCGAAGATATGAAACATTTTTTAAAAAACGGCAATTTCTATTTGAAGGGTTTTTGCTCATAGCACGCAGAGTTTTTGATCAAACCTTATCAAAACTTCAGGAAAGATGACAAAATACAAGAGAAAGAACATACTAAAACGGTTTTTAAAAATATTAAAAATCCGATGAGATATGAACGTTAAAAGGAAATAATTTTGCACGGCGCATGCGCGAAAGACAGAAATTTATAACTACAAAAATATTGTAGCCTGGTGTATACTGCATCTTATAAAAAAAGTTCCAGTTGAATATCGTAAAAATTGAAAAAGATATCAGCGATCTAGTGAGCTGTAATTCATTCATTTGCAGTCAATTCATAAATGGAGAGGGGTTGTTCACAAATAGTGTGGGGACAATCGAGCATATTTTTCAATGTTAAATTGTATACTGTTTAAAAATTTATATTTGGCATAGAAGTCACATTTCGCCCATTCGGCCAAAAAGACCTTATAAGTAGGTGGCCAAAAGTATCCGGAGACCCCCTGAAACGTTGGTTTTGAACGATGACGAAATAACCTTTATTTTAAAAATAGCTCTTTGTGGACAGACCCTCACTATGTATGTATTGTCTGCGAATGAATGAAATACAGCTCACTAGATCGCTGATATCTTTTTCAATTTTCATGATATTCAACTGGAACTTTTTTTATAAGATGCAGTATATACCAGGCTACAATATTTTTGTAGTTATAAATTTCTGTCGTTCGCGCATGCGCCGTGAAATTTTTTTTCCTTTTAACGTTCATATCTCATCGGATTTTTAATATTTTTAAAAACCGTTTTAGTATGTTCTTTCTCTTGTATTTTGTCATCTTTCCTGAAGTTTTGATAAGGTTTGATCAAAAACTCTGCGTGTTATGAGCAAAAACCCTTCAAATAAAATTGCCGTTTTTTAAAAAATGTTTCATATCTTCGGAAGTAAGAGTGGTGCGTTCATTTGAATTTGTATAGTAATTATACATAGTATGCTAATTAATTACTGAAATGCATAGCTTATTCCGAGCTATTTTCAAAGAGTTATGGTCAAAAAGCGGTTATTCTTTCGACCCCCCCCCCCTTCTTATCGTCCCCCAAATGCAAGGGTAATTTAATTTCAACTTGGAAATGTTCGGTGAAGCCTATATTTTGTATGACTAAAGTTAAAGAACAATTGATCACTTATTTCTCCAGCTATATGTAAAAATGTGAATTTTTGAAAGTGTCCGGATACTTTTGGCCACCTAGTGTACTGCAAGCCTTTTGGACCATCCAAGTCAAATTTCTTTTCATCACTGAATACCACACGATGTCAATCTTGTTTCCAGGACATCATTTCCTGTGCGATTTTCAGTCTCTTTTCTTTGTGCTTTTTAGTCAAATCGGAGCCACTTTCTTCTTCACGTAACCTAAATTGCCGAACTTCTTTACCAGTCCATGGACTGCAGGTATTGATATTGGAGGGTTTGTTGCCTGTCCAAAGTGGATAAGCTCATATTTCCAGATTTTAAGTTCTTTACGACAGTCTTTCTTTTTCGGAGCATCACTTCTCATATGCGGCCAGGTGATTTTTTACTGCCATAATCATTCCTAAGTCGCAAATAATTGTTTACAACATTATGCGGTATGTTCAAAAGCTTACCCAGTCCTCTATTCTATTTTACACACTTTCAAAATGCAATCAATTTTTTAAATTTTTTCAATTTTCCCCTGCTTAAACAGCGAAAGACTGAAACGACGACCCATTTCATTTAATCACAACGTGATGTTCAAAGTTATTTAAATACATGCACAACAGTCAGCCTAATGCTGAAGTAAGACTAAGCAACGACATTTGTATCAGGTTTTTTGGAAATAAATGTGATTGGTACAAAATTTCTGAAGGTGGACCTATCTTTTTGAAACAGTCTGAAATGAATATTTTTATAAAATAAAAATGAATTGTTTATTTTAAAGAAATTTCTTCATAAATAAGCTATAACAATTAATGATGAATTATCTCTATCAAAAAAATGATTCTTATTCTCAATTAAGAGCCGAAATTTTGAAAAATGAGGGTGGACCTATCATTTCGATACGAACTGTATATTAAAACGAAAGTCAATATTTTTACTCTTTTGTAAATACAGATTGGTAACAGATAAATATGTTTTAAATTTTTTAAGTTCTACCTCAAATAAATTTCAAAACCAAAAAAACTTTGACATAAATCATAAAAAACGTTTCTTGAACTATAAAAGATATTTCTGTCCCTCGTACTAAAAAGTACAAATAAAATAAATATGGGATTTCTTGATTACAGCACTAAAAGATTCTAGCTAATCTTAATATCGTTACATTTAGGTTAACTATAAATCAGCCAGTAAAAATTAAATTAAAAATATGAGAGAAGAAATATGAGCGGTATATATATAGAAACAGCTATTCGTATAAAGCTCTTTACCGCTTATTTCTTCTCTCATAGTGTTGATTGACTTTTAACTTTTATTGGCTGCTTTATAATTAACTTATATGTAACGATATTAAGATTAGCTAGAACTTTTGCGTACTGTAAACCAAAAATTCATTACTGTGCGAACCAAGCTTATAGAAATAGTCTTTTGAATTAAAAAACATTTTCAATATTTTATTTGTTTAGTGTTTCTCGTTTAAAACGGATGAAAGTTATTCTTATTCTCAGAGATATATTTACTATTATGTGTAGCTACACTCTTTGGTTATGTGCATGACATGTGTAAGCACAGGTTCAATATTAATTTACGATCCAGGAAAAAATGTATGGTAATTGTCACAAAGTCACCCCAGTGGATAGAATGACCCCGTGACAGGGTGAGTTTTCTATTCCAACTATTGGGGAAGAACTCATTTATAATGAAAAATAATAAAACTTGATTTTAACATCAGGAGCAAGTAATGAAAAATGTATGAAAGTACAATCTTTTAAACTTCACTTACAATTGAAGGGCTTGGGAGATGAAGGGGTTAAGTGACAAAACAGAAATTGCGAGTAATTGAAGTTCAAACTTTTATTGTTGCTGTAGCTTTTTTGTTTTCTGGTTTTGTCATTAGTGTGCGCATGAAATTGGTCTAATGACATCTACTCTTTCATGTACCAAGTTTTATTTGCTTACCTGTATCCATTGCTTACCATTGTCCAGAGTGTTCATTTTTCAAAATGTAACTTAGCCCCTTCATCATTCAGTTGAGAATGTATTTTTAGTTTTTAGAAGAACTATAGAAAACAGTTTTGAATGCTACACTGCAAAAAATGAACTGTTGTTTTTACAATATAATACTGGCAGCAGAGGTTCCAATTTAAAACTGCAAAATGTACAGTAATAAACTGTAAAAGTAGCAATTTTACAGTTTATTACCACAAAATTAGCTGTATTATATTGTAAAAACAAGAGTAAAATAAATACTGGCAGCAGAGGTTCCAGTTTGAAACTGTAAAATGCACAGTATAAACTGTAAAAGTAGCAATTTTACAGTTTAGTACCACAAAATTAGCTGTATTATACTGTAAAAGCAAGAGTAAAATACTGGCAGCAGAGGTTCCAGTTTGAAACTGTAAAATGCACAGTAATAAACTGTAAAAGTAGCAATTTTACAGTTTATTACCACAAAATTAGCTGTATTATACTGTAAAAACAAGAGTAAAATAAATACTGGCAGCAGAGGTTCCAGTTTGAAACTGTAAAATGCACAGTAATAAACTGTAAAAGTAGCAATTTTACAGTTTAGTACCACAAAATTAGGTGTATTATACTGTAAAAACAAGAGTAAAATACTGGCAGCAGAGGTTCCAGTTTGAAACTGTAAAATGCACAGTAATAAACTGTAAAAGTAGTAATTTTACAGTTTATTACCACAAAATTAGCTGTATTATACTGTAAAAACAAGAGTAAAATACTGGCAGCAGAGGTTTCAGTTTGAAACTGTAAAATGCACGGTAATGAAATGTAAAATTAGCAGTTTTACTGTTTATTACTGTAAATTAGCAATTTTACGGTTTATTACTGTAAAATTAGCTGCACTCCTTAAACTGAAAGAAAACTATACTCCTTAAAATTTAACAAACTGTAAAATTAGCGAATTTTACAGTAATTTTAACAATATTTTTTCCTTAAAAATCATATTGACAGTGTTTCTACGTAATACTGTGCATTATTTACTAATTAGGTTAAATAATGTTGAATAACTTGAAGTGAAGAGCATAAGGTTTAATAGTTGATTGGCTTAAAATGTTGAAAATAATGATTTTTTTCCACCACACATTCGAAGTAAATTAGTACATGTATGTAATATTTCTCTACTTTAAAGTAGATTAATTGACTTTGGTTTTTTCTTTTTTTTATTGAAACATTTTAAAGGAGCTTTGTGATATTTTTTTATAGAAAAATATAGGGGGAGCACTTTTTACTTTTCTGGGCCCCTCCCAAAAACTATTTCTGTATCAGCTCCTACTCCTTTCCGATAAGTGTAGTTTTATTAAACGCTATTATACAATGGTGCATTTTACGCCTATTTTTTCAACATTACTGGCTGAAAAATATCTTTGCTTTCTTGATTGGATACTATTGAACAACTGTGTAATTAACTTTTTCCCGGTATCTCTTACCATTTCTGAGATTTCGTTACCAAGTGGAGCTGTAAGTGACTTCATTGAGTAACCGGAGGACAACTTTAATATGTCTAGATCCAACTTTTATTGCAAATGCTATTCAGAAATTATTATAGTGGCACTGAACTTTAGTGGGCCCCTGTATAAAATAATTAACTTGGGCTAACTTGCCCCTCGATCAGTATATGTTGGTGCAAGCGACTAGATGTCCATCTTTGCCTTTTAATTAACTTATTACTATTTTTTTCAAATTTTGTTATGAAAACATTATCTTGTAGGTACAGTGATAGTTTTAGCTTAAAAAAGTTTTCTAAATCCTTCTTTTTCCTCTTATTTTTTTAATCATAGAAGATAAAAGCTTGTCAACTAATTCTAGTCAACCATTACTCAAACGACACATCCTCAACTCTATATAAACCTTAAGAATTGTCGTCAGCTTCCTATTGGAAGTAGCATCTGAATTGCAGGGCTTGGGAGATAAAGGGGTCAAGTGACAAAACAAGAAATTGCGAGTAATTAAAGTTCAAAATTTTATTGTTGTAGTTGTTGCAGCTTTTTTGTTTTTTGGTTTTGTCATTATTGTGCGTATAAAATTGGTCGATTGAACATCTACTGTTTGATGTACCAAGTTTTATTTGCTTACTTGTATCCATTGTACAGAGTGTTAATTTTTTTTAATGTAACTTAGCCCTTTCATCCTCCAAGCCCTTTAATGGTGGAAAAGAGGAGTACGCATTTCGTGCTTACTTATCTAAAGGACACCGTAGAGGTAGAAAACGTATGTATTGAAATTTATTATACACAAGTTTCAAGTAATGACACCAAACATATGACTAAACAAGTTCAAAGTCCACAAACAATCCGTCGATGAAATCCGTACCATTGTCAGAAAACCAATTTAATCAGTTATGGGGACGAGAACGTATCGGACGTTAGCCCTGGCAGCAGTCGGAGGTTTGGGGGCCGGGGCGCTGGTCAAGACGGGTCCGGCATCTGCCGCCGAAGATTCGACCACCACATCGGCCGGATTCTGGTTGGCGGTTCCGGGCTCGTTGGTCCGGATGGTGGCTCGGAATCCGGCCTCGTCGGCCACGTATTCGACCGTCCTGGTGTGTCCTTCCAGGTTGCTGACGGTGTAAGATCCGGTCACGCGTCCGGCCCCGTCGCCGTTTTCGGCGTGCGAGCTGCTTCCGCCATCTTCCGTGTTGGACATGTAGTTGAAGGAGTAAGGAATAGGTACCTCCTGTAGGAAAGGAAGAGAGGAAAGATGAGATGCGGTCACAAAATGTCACTAAATGATAATGTCGGCCCCGTTTAGTCGGGTAGCGGATAAACGAATACTCCGCTTATACGAATGAAACATCCCGGAACTATTTCCCCATGCCATGGACGCAGTGTTAAAGATCCCCGCTTAAACAAATACTCCGCTTAATCAAATAATATTCTTTGGAACCGAAAATATTCGTTTAAGCGGGGCCGACAGTATGTCTTCATGAAACAGGACTCAAAAATCGTTCACAAGTATGGAAACCTCAGCATTGTGTACCCAGGTAGCACAAAAAACGTTTGAACGTTTTATAAACGTTTTTAATCGGTTGTTACAACGTTAATAACCATTTTACAACCTTTAAAAAACGAAGTGTGCTACTTGGGTATGCAAGTACACTGCTCAAAACAATTAGGGGAGCATATAGTTATGAAAAAACTAAGTTAAGATGTGTACTAATAAGTAACAGAAAATGAATCATTCATAATTTAAAGCCTACCGGGAAACGGAAGAAGAAAATTTTGTATGCAAATCAAAGTTTTCATGATGTCAAAAACCAGAAAAAGGAGATAATGGCAGATAAGCAGTGCAGTTGATGGAAGAATGAAACTCTTCGTTATTCTCAACAAGATATATAATACGAAAATCCAAACTTCATCTATGCTAATAATGAAAGAGAGTATGTCTGTTGAATGCTTGTATTTCTATTTGGCCGAGCTTTTTTTAAAGAAAGTTTAGCGTAAAACTGGTCCTGGAGAGTAAGAGTGGCACTTTTGAAGGATTGTTATTTTTGCTATACTTCGATTGTGTTAGCCAGCCACCTTGTCAAGTAGTCAGAGAAGTCTGACTCGAATAGGGAGGCTCCGAGTTCGAATCCCGGCTTGGGCACGAATGTACTTTTCTCTCTCCTGTCCTTGTCATTTCTTTGTGTGAATGCGTTGTTATGCTGTAAATGGTTGCCTACTCTATAAACAGGTCCCAATGGCATGTGTGTACAGTCGACGCTTGTTATAACGACCACTCTTTATAAAGACTATCTTAATATAACGACCGGTGAGAAAATCCCCAATTGTATCCCAATATACTCTATGTTCTACCTCTTATAGTGACCACTTGTTATAAAGACCGTTTTATGTAGAATGGAGACGGTCGTTATATCGAGCGTCGACTGTATTATGAAAGTCTGAAAGTCGGGCTGCACACCAAATTACGGTATAGTCCTTAAGGTGAAGCAGCGCACTCCAAGTTGCCAGCCTAACTGGCACAAGACAACAACAACTGTCGATTTGTTCTTTTTTTAGTTTTAAATAAGTGTTTCATATTAATTTGCTGACGTGCAGATCTCCCCCCCCCTTTTTTTTTGGCGCGTTTAAACGTTTTTACCTAATTCAAAAGTTTGATTTTTTTGCATAAGGTAAAATTTGTCTCAAAGCTTCTAAAATAACTGGATTTTGAGCATAGGGGGTGTTTTTAGTACAAATTCAATGATAATAGTAACGCAAACAATTTTCAGTTTTCTCAAAGCTTTCGAAATATTACTCTCAGAGCTTTTGTAAAATAACTCGATTTATCTCACTTTTTCCGTAAATCTGCGATGTTGCACTCATTTCTCCCAGACGATCGATGCCCAGCGCAAGTTTAAAAATAAAAAGTCAAGGTTTTTTTTTGACACATAAAATTTCCGACTGGTTTTGTTGTTGTTGTAGTTACAAGCTCCCGATACGTTAATTCTAACCTGAAAGAGTTCTCTTTTTTTTTCCAGTTTAGGGTTTAATTAGTTTTCGGTTTTACTTCTTAACTTTTCGCTGATTGAATGTTTTAATTTAAATTTCAAATGTCTTAATGCTTTCGAGTGAATCTTATTTAAAATAAGTAAAATGCGTAAATTTAATGCGATTTTTCCTTTGGTTGGTTTCTAAGTTTACATTTTATTTTAGTTGCTACAGTCCTTGATTTCTTCTCTAATTTTTCCCCAATAAAGAGATCTGGGGCGATGAGCAGAACAATAGGATTTTGCTCGATCCAAGTAATTTGCTCCTCAGTAATTTGTTGTGCTCCTTCTGCACCGACATTTTTCATTTACTTACCTACTAACTTAATTACTTATTAATTGATTTTGCCTTTTTTTTTGTTTGGGGAGGATTCGGAAATTTCTTTAATGAATGGGTCCATCTATCATTTCTATCATATTCAACATTTGATGATTGTTATTGAGATTGCATTTACTACCCTTCTGATCACTCTGAATTACCTACTTGTATAAAACGTAAAAACGAATGGATATATATTTTTTTTTTGCTATTTTTATCTTTATCGAATCATATTTTGCTGTCATGGCACTTTGGGGAGAATCTAGTACGAGGCACATAATTTAGATTGTTTCTAATAGGCATCCATGTATGGATTATCCTGATAGATTCTTAGTAGGGGGATGCACCGGTAAGCAAATTGGCCGATCGGCTAAGCCGATTAATGATACGGATGATTGTTTTTAATACTACCAATTTTACAATCACTGTTTTATCTCTCGCATACAACTCCGAGTTTAGAAATAATCAGTAATTTATTTCTGAGAGAAGATTTTTTTTTCTATTTTCCTATTTTCAAAAAAAAAATTTCAATATTTTATCAAATTTCTTAGAACCAATTTTTACATTATTGTCAATAACATTACAATAATACAATGAATTATGTTAATTGGACATAAAAATTCAAAAAAAAAAAGGGGGGGGGTCTGGGAGGAGGGAGTACGTGGTGACCACTCCAATTTAGGAGTACTTATAATTTATTTTTTTTTAATAATAAGTAGCAATTTAATTCAAGACTTTTATTCTTTGTGAAAATTAGAGGTTATCTAAAAGCACTGTGCTACAGTGAAACTTATCGCCACATGAAAAATGTTGCTTTATTGTCAATGTGTACAGTACATCTATTTAAAGCAGGAGAATTAATTTATTAAAAACTTTATATCAACTGTGAGGGTTATTATTACTGTTAATAAAACTATTCATCACAGTTTCTTAGTGAAGGTATGCTAATAATATTTTTTAAAAAATTCAACCGATTGATCGGCCCCATTTTGGCGATTATTTACAATCGGCAAAGTGGCCAATTAATCGGTGCATCCCTATTCTTACGTATTAGAAAATGTAATGATAAATTAAATGGTCTTTATAGGCTTTTTTTAAAAATAAGATACAGAATTCTTAAACGCGGTTTGCATGGAAAAAAAACAAGTCTCGATAACTCAAAGTCCCGAGGGACCGGCTAAAGGCTTCGCGTTATAAGAAGTTTCCACAGCCTTCTCATGAGTTGGGAATTCAATGAATACTTCGAAGTAAAGGAACATTCGAGTTATAAGGCTTCGAGTTATCACTGTATAAATACATAGGTCGGTAAAAGTTTTCTTTCTATTTATTAATTATAGTTTCAAATATCGCTGATTTTGTTTATAAAACACAGTTTGTATTTTAGAGAAGCAGAAAAAAAAATCCCACTATACATTGTAGCGCTTCTCTCATAAGTTGACCTCCGACATTGAAAAAGTTTCCCTCATTTCGTGCAATAGGAAAGAGTATGCAAAAATAAATAAATAAATAATAGAAAAGAAAGAAAAACAGAAAAGAGCAGTTAATAGTATTGAAATTAAAAAAAAATATTATCCAAAAAAGACCACGTGCATTTTCTCTTTTCGGATAATATATTTTTTTTTAATATCAATACTATTACCTGCACCTTTCTCTTTTTCTATTTTTTTCTATTATTTATTTATTTTTATACATTTTTTATAATTATTATTATTTATTCATTTATTTTTTCAATTTATTTATTTTTAATACATAAAATTTATGCATTTTATTTATTTATTTATTCATTTCTTTTAATATTTTTATTGATTTATGTATTTTGTTAAATATTTAGATAATTTATTATTTACCAAAATTATTTTTCTTCTGTATGTACCAAAATTGAATGTTTACCCATGTGGGTTGTTTTGTAAATTTTCACATACGTCATCCCGTAATTTGTTAAATTTAACATTGAATATGTACGAAGGGATGGCGTATTTAGAAAAAAAAAAGGAAAGGGTGATTGCCGAGGATTTCATTTGGAGTACTTTGGGAAACTGACTACGAAAGTAACCCACTCAATGCAGTGCCAATTACCCTTTCCTATTATCCAAAAAAGAGGAAACATTGTGAATGCCAGCGGTCAACCTACCAGAGAAGCACAATACTATACATTATTTCATCAAGATTTTTGTATTATGAAAAAAAAAAAAAGAAAAGATGCTATAATAATGTTGTAAATTTGATAAGAAATAAATATGTTTTCTTCTCTTTAATCAAACGATTTTTTCAAAGAAAAACGGTGAGCTCAAAGGGTTCCTTTTAGTGTAGAAGCCTGAATACCCCTGCTTTAATTTATTAAAAATTAATTATACATCAAATGACGTATCTAGAAGACCACAGGGTACTGGCGACTAAAGGATTTTTCTAGTTATTTTTCTAGGTCTCCATTTCAAATAAAATCAGACATCATGTGCACAGAATTTTTCAAAATTTACATAAAGTCTTAAAAAAACATAATGTTTTTAAATTGCACAGAACGTCTAAAACTACAATGTCTGTCAAATATTACAGAATGTTTAAAAATAGAACATCTGTCAAATTTCACAGAATATCTCCAATTTTTCCTCGGTCTCAAATTTTACAAATATTATAGAGATGAGTACTTACAGATAATTGAGCGCAGACTGCTGCCACCAGGGAAACAAAAACGATGAAGGCCTACAGGGGAAAAAAGTTATTAAAAGCGAGAACAACATAATTGACAAAACTTCGTTAACCATATGTGCATTAAAATATGAATAAGGATAGTTTACAAACGAGAAACTAATCCTAATTTAATTATTTTCATTTCTATTAAAATTTAACGAAATTAACCACTGTTAGAAATAAACGTTCCAGGTCCAGGCCTAAGCCTTTGCTTCTGTGCACGTCGTGAAAGGCAAGTATTACAAACTACAACATAAAAAATAACAAAATTTATTGCACACAACAAAAACTGGGGTTACACACGTGTGATTTGATCTGATCTGTTCTGCACCTTACAAAAATCCTGATAGCCTGATAGAGAAAAGAGAACTGTTACCACTTTAAAAGTGCATTTATACAAATGTTGATATGCAAATTGAAATTAACATGTTAACAATAAATTTTACACAGTGATATACAAATAAAACATCAAGAAAATACTAAATAATTTGAAAACTTAATCCAATAGCAACTGTCTCGAGTCTTCTTTGATGTTAAAAAAAAAAGAGAGGGGAAAAATTAATAAAATGAGGAAAAGAGGGTTGAGTACTTTTTCCTTCGTCAACGCTGAGTTTCTTCACGTCATAATTTAATTTATATTCTACTTAAAACATTTTAAGAATACATTATGAAAATAGGTAAACCAAATCAATAATCATTGTTTTTTAAATCACATATTCTTTATAAGGTCAGCGAATTTAAAGCATAAGCCAAACAAAATTCGGATCTTCCAAACTATCTTAGTGGGGTTAAAAATGTTTAGTAAAAAAACTATTTACTTCCTGGAAAAGTTCTATAACTTCTTCAGAGTAGGAAAGTTTGTGTTTGAAATGGTTCTGAACCTAAAGAGTCAATTACATTTCACAATACAATCGATTCACACCACACAATACAATCGATTTACAAGCAACTTTATAAATGATTATGTATAAACTAAAATATTAAATCTGTTTTATCTACAATATAGTTGAAAGTGATGGGTTTACCGACTATTTATTGCTGTTAAACCTCAAAAGACATGCTCGCTTCTTTCAGATTTTCACTGCTATTTAGTTTTTTATCCATAAAAACGAAGTTCAAATCTTTTTCAAGAATGCTTTCCACGGTGACTGACGTTACAGTTTGACTCCATTTTTAAATTTAAAATTCAGTACTGACTTGAAATTAATTTTTCCCCCTGAATTTGAACTAAAATGTCATTACAGGGTATACTAAAAGGCTTTTCATAACTCATTAGGTATGAGGATTTTTTTTTATATAAATTATGGGGAATCAAAAATATGTGACTTATGTTACACAAAAGCGACATCACTAAAATTGACTTTTTTTCAATTTAAAATCCTCTTCAAACTAATAGCGTGAAACATAAAAAACAAAATTCCCATAAAAATAGAGATTTCAGACTTTATGAAAATACTTTTCTTGATGGAAAAAACTGAAAAACTGATATCACAGAAAATTTGTAATAGGTGTGACTGATGTAACAAAGATTTCGTGACTGATTTTACGATAACAAAACATTGCTACAATAATAAATAATTTCTCTCTAATTATTAACAAAGCATATATTTTGCCCAAACTTGAAGTTAAATTATAAGAAATGAAGAATGGCAACAAAATCTAAGCTACACTAATTAAGTTTTGCACATTGATTTTGAATAAAGTGTTCTCTTGAGATAACTACTTCTGGGGAAAGCTATTAGATATGGGCCACTGTTTATTTTTGTCACTTGCAACTGATTTAATTGAGAAAAAATAATAATGCTGATGATAAAATGTAATTCAGAATTGAAGGGCTTGGGAGATGAAGGGGTTAAGTGACAAAACATAAATTGCGAGTAATTGAAGTTCAAAGTTTTATTATTGCTGTAGCTTTTTTGTTTTCTGGTTTTGTCATTAGTGTGAGCATTATATTGGTCTAATGACAAACTACTCTTTCATGTACCAAGTTTTATTTGCTCAGCTGTATCCATTGCTCACCATTGTCCAGAATGTTTATTTTTTAAAATGTAACACAGACCTTTCATCCTCCAAGCCCTTCAATTCTGGGATTAGGATAATTTCAGTTTGAAAGCACAATCCAATAATTTTAGCAGTGAAGTTCAATTGATTTCAAAAATCGGGGGAAAGTTTGTTCATTCGGGTGACTCTTTTTATGGGATATCGCAAAACTAATGCTAGAACACAATTACTTTATTCTCAAAAAATAGTATTTGTATTTCAAGCAAATGATATTTCCGACTACCAGTGCAGTTTCTATAATCTTATTTGACTCATTTTTGACACTGAACAAACCCGCGTCCCTCCCTCTTTTGTAAATGACCCTCTGCAATCCCACCCACAGCACCATCTTCATCTTTCCTTTAGCTTCTTCTCTCTTCATTTTCTAAACTAAAAGAAAGTTTCTTCACCTCATACTGCACGTTTTGCTGGATACCCTACATTGCGCGGTTCTCAAACCGGATTGTAATCTCATACATTGCGTTTGAAATTGAATAATAGCTACCAAAAAACTGCGAAGTCAAAGCAAAAGAAATAATAACTTATAAAATTAACAAACTGACATGGTAAAACTTTTTGTGTGATTTTCGAGGTTATGACGCCCCCACCCCCCTTTTTTTTTTAAATATTCATTTTACGCATTTTTCCAAAAGCTTTCGTAAGTGAAGCATTTCAATTTTATGTGATAATTGAAAGGCTTGGGAGAGGAAGGGGTTACGTGACAAAACATAAATTGCGAGTAATTAAAGTTTAAAGTTTTACTGTTGCAGTTGTTGCAGCTTTTTTGTTTTCTGGTTTTGTCCTTAGTGTGCGTATGAAATTGGTCTAATAACATTTACTTTTTGATGTACCAAGTTTTATTTGTTTACCTGAATCCATTGCTCAACAGAGTGTTTATATTTTAAAATGTAACATAGCCCTTTCATCCTTCAAGCCCTTCAAATCTTACAAGTTTACTTACAATCTTAGAAATACGTTTACTTCTAAGTATAAATACAACGTTACAAAAGCAAGTCCGTTAGTGTGGTTTATTTTATTAGATTATAACTACGAAATTTAATGTAATGCTTCCAATAAGCAAATTTGTAAAAAATAAAATTTCGTAAAAAAAAAAAAAAAAAAAAAAAAAAAAAAAAAAAAAAAAAAACTGCACAGACTTAAGAGTAAGCCCTAATTCAAATTTAAATAATAAATGCATTCACTGACGTGTCATCTTAAAATGATTTTTCCTCGAATAAAACTTATGTAACTAATGCTAATGGATAATGAAGTGAGGAGAGTAGGCTGTAACGTAAGAACGCTGTATATTGCTGTAACGTAAAATAATAAAATCAAACCGAGCTAAAGCTACAGATATAGATAATTTATCCTAATGTATAATAATGCAATGCCGAAAGAGAATATGGAAAACAATACAGGTACAATGTCAAAAAGACGCGAGTAAAATAAATAGACACCAACCTTTTTACGAAATCTAGTATAGTGCCTACGATGCTACAGAGTTTGATAGATTATACATAACTAAAAATATTTGGGGGAAATGGTCAGAAAGGAAATATTTATATTTTTCATCAAGTCTAACACATATAGAGTGTCTTCTGTCAGAAGTGTGTCATCCGACGGGGACCCCTGGGAATCATTCCGCCCTCCAGGGCCGTAGCTAGCATTATTGTATAGGGGAGGCCAAAAAAAAAACTTGTACAGGCAAAAAAATAAACTAATAAATAAAAATATACTAATAATAAAGATTGCTATCTTCGAATTAAATCTTTAGAAATTAGAGCTAAATTTTAAGGTCAGGGAAGTGCAATTACAGTTGAAATTGCTCAAATCTCTTTCCTAAAAGTAGTCCAGCCGCATGAATGTAACGCGAACAAAAAAACAAGGGGTTTTAATGATATTGTGGGCGCCTTAATTTTTTCAAAACCATGTTACATGTAGAGAGAGAAAAAGTGGATTTCATCTTCTGGACTTAGTGAGGATCACTACCAGATGTAAGTATTAGCAATATGAATCTAATCGTAGGTACATTATTTACTCTGAAATCGGAGATCCAGGGGGTTTCTACCCCAGAAAATTCTTGAACTTATGGTCTTAAAAATACATTTTAGATAATTTTTGGTCATGTTAAAAATTGAACTGATTCGAGGTCACTCCCCCATCAATATTTTCAAATTGAATATTTAAGAGGGAAAAATTGCTATCTCCGATTATGTTAAAGAGAGGCAGCTCGGAGGTTCTCCCTCGGAAATGTTTCGAAATTGTAGATCTAAAACGCAGTTTGGTAAGATCTTTCGTGAAGATAAGGGAAGAAAAGTTCGAGGAAACACTTCAGGAAATGTTTCGAATTTGTAGTCTTAAAAACACATTTTAGACGATCTTTGATAATATTAGGATGAGAAAAGGATCAGTGGCTATCCCCGAGAGTTTGCTCATCCCAAAAAAGCAACAGCATTCCTGCATTAGCAAGTCTTAATCCAGGTTCAGTTAGTCAAGGGTTTCGGATGCAACATTAGGATCTGTGACCAGGAAACGTAGAAAGGACTCTGTCGGCAAACAAATCAATGCAAGAAAACAAGGATAGCGCATTATATTTGTCTACCGGTAGAGTTAACTCAACAACACCAGTATACGACGCTAATTTTAACTGATCATTGACAACATCATAAGCCATTGCCTCACACGTTTTAACAAAGCGAAAATAAGTCAGATATAACTGGAATCAGGAGAGCAGCTCTTTATGATACGATAGAAAGAAGAAATGCTCTGATACAAAATTTTTATATGTTAACAAAAATAGGTTTAAAAAATTGGTAATGGACAAATAACAAAAAGAGCTGTTGCTGAAGGAAGTTAATTCACAGAAAGTCGTCACGAAACAAAAACAAAGGAGGGATTGCATCGTTCAAAGTTGATTTATCAAAGCATATTGTGCCAATAATGCTACCTGTTACTCATAGTGTGATATTTTAATGTTACTTTGGTTTAGTCTATCCGACAAAAAAATAAAAATCGTAATTTTACCAACTTTTACAAATTTGATTAAAGCATGCAAACTCAGCATGCTAGTCAGTCTTAATTTGATTTTGTACTTATATCTTTTTCATTACAGAGAACCCTGGGCGTAAGCGAAGTTTGCCAAATTATGTATAGTATTCGTTGTTAAAGGGAGACGCTTCAAAGAGGGAATGTTTTCGAGATTCCAACATGTACAAATATTATCTAACGTTTGAGAGAGGATTGCTAATCTAAAAATACATTTGCACTATTCTGAACCATAGGAAGAAAAGTAGACACGTAACATTCATTGCTTAAGTATTGAAAAGGAATTTACCTTCATGATTGGGAAGTTCCGAGTCTTGGGTGCTAAGTCTCCTGAGCAATGTAAATACACGGGCTCTTCCCTTCTATTTATATTGAACCCATGAGCACCTTTCGCTTTAATCAAAGGGACACGACTCGCATATTAAACCTTATTTTCCGAATATGCTGAAATATTTAAGATGAAATCTCTTAAGTGCACCTTGAAGATTCGATGCATCCCTTCGGGAATGTGTTTATCTCAATTAAATCATTGAAACTTAGATGCACGTACAAATGGGATAGATTAAATAACGGAATACTAACAAATGACTTTGGGGAGTGTTCTATGGAGTACTAATGACTTATTTTACATAGAACAAGAGATAAGTTTATAATGGACAAGGTGGATTTAGCATATTAGTAGTAGTACGTAGTACATATCTGATCCATGAGAAAAAACACGATGACCCAATTAATATCTAACTAGATGTTACCTTTATGATACCTACTTAAGTATTAATGGGATATTAAATATAATATTGAAGGGGTTGGGAGAGAAAGGGGTTATGTGACAGAACAGAAATTGCGAATAATTAAAGTTCAAAGTTTTATTGTTGCAGTTGTTGTAGCTTTTTGTTTTCTGATTTGTCGTTAAGTGTGCGTATTAAATTGATCTAATGATATCTACTTTTTGATGTGCGAAGTTTTATTTGCTAATCTGTATCCAGTGCTTGACATTGTCCAGAGTGTTTATTTTTTAAAATGTGGTATAACCCCTTCATCCTCCAATTTACACTGATTAGGGTACTCTGGCAGGGTTGTCAAAACTTGGGGGTTTTAGTAGAGATCTTAACTCTTGGGATTTTAGTTGAAAGTTTAGGGTTTTAAGTTTCATTGATGAAAAATGCATATTTAATTTGATATTTTAAAATATGAAACATAATATTTTTTGCTAAAGTATAATTTTTGACAAAGCTATCTGGAATGGAGGTTTGCTTCATGCACATGCCGTGACAAAAAAAAAAAAAGATTACATAAGGAAAAGAAAAAAAAATAAATATTCCCACTCAGCCCTAAAAGTAATTGCTCTCTTTATGTTGTAGAGATCTTTCTTGCTTACATATCTTGTATTATCTGTGTACTTATATCGAGAAATTAATAAAATCTTTATTTCATTTTTATTCTACAGCAGATGATTTTATTAGTATTTATTAGGAAATTGTCCTAAAGAAATAGTCGTTGAGAGATCGTTTTTAGTATTTACTATTTTCATATATTTTTTTCTTTATCCTTTTTAAGCTAATAATCGAGAGTAGCATTTTCAAAAAAAGAGAGCGCGGGGGGGTGTGGGGAGAGAGAAATTTCAAGAAACACTAGCAATATGATTTTGGCTACCCCCCCCCCCCCCCCCGATCGTCCGACAAATTAGGGTAAAATCTAAGTTTAGCTGGCTATTAACACGTTGACCGCCTAACTAAAAAAAATTGCGCCATGTCATTTTAGCTGAGAGAATCAACTTCGAGTTTGCTAGCTAGTAGGTGATAGATTTGTAGTTTTCACGCAGGTATGAATTTATGTATAGTACACTGGCATTAATATGGATATTCTTCTTTTTCTGGAAGTCTTACCGAAAGCTTCTGTGGAAGTACCAGTAAATCAAAACTGGTTGACAGGTACACTGTTTTCAGCCTAGTGTTAAGATTACGCTAAGTCAGTCAACGCTAAGTCAGATTACGTTATAGTCAGCTTTGTCAGTCAACGTGTTAATTCGACCTTATAGTTTTCTTTTATGACCTTGTGAGACCGTATACATGCAAGGTGCGTTGATGTCAACCAGGCGCGGATCCATAGGGGGGGTCATGGGAGTCATGACCCCCCCCCCTTAACCTACCAAATATAGCAAAAAATTACCTTTTTGGGACTTATATTCCGAAAAAATTGCCAAAACCCCCCATTTTTGCACAAAAATTGCACTTTGACCCCCCCCTATCCGAAAATGACCCCCTCCTTAGCCAGGAGCTGGATCCGCCCTTGATGTCAACGCAGGAAATATCGTTTGCTAACGCAGCACAATTGCAGAATTGAAGTGCCTTATGTAAATCACTTGGTACGTCACTCATGCAAGTGAACTTGAGGTTGCGCTGCGTTAGAACTATAAAAGGTTAGCATCGATTGTTCTAACGCAGATTTGCCGCGCTTTGAAATCCAATGCCCGTTGCATGTGAAGGGGCTCTTATTTTCTGTGATTTACTGCTGGGCCATTCCATGAAAAGTGAAACCAATTGGTCAAAAATTCATATTGAAGTTATGTTGCTATGTTATACATCATTTTAAAGCTTGAGATGTATATTTTAAGAATCCTGCATTGGTTTTTTGGTGAGAGTTAGAATAATACTTGTTTTCTTAGTTGGAAGTACGATATTCACGAACTTGTAAAAATCAGAAAAAGAACACATTTTCAAATGCATATTTCTCATTAAAAAATAAAAACAAAAATAACTACTTGTAGCACAATTTTAATTACTAAGACGGTACTATAATAATATGCATTCATTAATTTCTTTTGAATTGATCTAAATGGTGTAATTGAAGTTTGAAAAAAAGAAGTTTGATGTTACGTCTGTAACAAAAAAGAAGCAAAAGTTGTCATTACGTCCTAAAAAATCAAAATTAAAAAAACCCCTTCATTGTCCTTTTGGCAAATTCTTAGAGTAATTGCCCACCACAGTTAAAAATATTGCAACTGAATTAGTTTTTAAATTAATGCTGTTACAGACGTAACATTTCGGACATAACAAATGGCTCTATGTTACGTCCGTAGCAAAAGTAAATTTCTAATTAAATTGGTAAAAAGCACAGGATGAGCAATACATGTATATAGCATAATATGGTACGAGTACTAAAGTTTCTGGTATTCTGATTTTGAAATTTTTAATTATGTCGGCATGTAATTTAAATTTATTTCTTAAGATTAATAAAATACACATATGGTATAACTGATTATAATTTATACCTCAACTGGCATTTTTTTGCTACGTCATATGGAAAGGGAGCTGTGGATGGAGTTGGGGGTATGGTCAAGCACCAGGTTTCGCAGAGAGTAAGATCTAGAACAGCATTTGTCAACGACGCTCTTTCCTTTTTTCAGTATGCAAACTCCATTGCAGAAAAAGTTAAAATTATTTATATGCCCCAGGAAAATGTTTTAAAGCTGACGCCAAAATTGGAAGAACGGTGGGCTAACATCGCGAATTTGCCAAAAGCCCGCGAAATGCATTGTTTTCGAACAGAATACAAAAATGCCGTTCGAATTTCGAGAACGTCGGACGAAAAAGGACACATTTTTTCATTCAAAAAATTATCAAAATTAAACAACTGTGACCAAGAAGGTTAAATTTTAGTTTGGTGCTGGTATTCTGCTATATCATCCAACATTTTCAAATTTTCATTCAAGTTCTCCTAAGACCAATCACTGATTCCAGGGAGGAATTTACTTTTCCCGATTTTTTTATGTAGCAGCCCCATTATGCATTAATTTTAAGAATACAAATAAATAAATTTGTGTGAAGGCCCTTCTAAACTTTTCTTGTGTCAATCTTTCTTGGAAATAATTGTCTTAAGATGCATTAATTTATTTTTACATATTGACATATCGGCATATGCTCTCAACTCCCCCAGACTTACCCAAATTTTCTAAAACTGTTACAGTATAGCTTAAAATATTCAAATAATGTGTTAATTAATGCTACTGTATTGTTTTAGCCCAAAAATCTTTTTTTATTCCTGCTTTAAAATACTGTTTTCTACTTTCAAATCAGAGATGTTACGTCTGTAACACCACTTTGTTTCGTCCGTAACAAGTTTATGAATTTTTTTCACAAATTCGGCAGTCAAAATCCACACAATCTTTATGGTTTTAGAAAGCTTGAAGTCTCTAGAGCACGTATTAAAAAAAAAAAAGTTCAAAATTTCCGTATAATTCAAAGGAATATTGTAAGTTGTATGACGTAGTCGAGTTTTTGCTGTTTTGTGAATTACGTCTGTAACAGGCAGTTTTTAATTTCTGTATTTTTTTGTAATTAAGCAATCTGCACGCAAATTTAATGTAGCATAAACATCATCAAGTTACACTACAGGAAAAAAAATTGAAGACTTTCATCAGCCCAAACCAGAATTATTTGTGTTCAAAGTCTGCGATTGTTACGTCTGTAACGATGGAATTGCCCTGCTTTTAAATTATAGTTGTATCCATTAAACGACAGTAGAAGGTGACATGATGAAATTATTTTAACTTTTTTTTTTCTTCTTATAAATTAATATGTTTCTTAGTTTTGCTTTGTACTTTCAAATTTTTTAGGGTTTGTTTTTTCTTTACATTTTTTAAGCTCTAGTTTCATATTCCGATTCTCCGTTTACACTGTTCCTTGCACCAACAGCCAAAGGTAGCCGTAAAGGAAAGAGAGGGGAGAGGGCTGGGGCGTGACCCCACATCAGTGCTCAAAGGGCGGTGCAGAGCCTGAAAGTTTAAAGACAATGATTATTAGACCGATAGCTAATCTGGCTTGGTTATTAATGAAGCTATCTATCCTTTTTTTTAACAAGACGCATGTTGTTCTCTATAAGAAACCGTAAATGTAGAAGATTATCTGCATGGCACTAGAATCATACAGAACTCCAATTTCGTTTTGTATTAAACAGAATTGGGGTCTCGTGGCCAACGAGCCACTTTTTTCGTATGCCAGAGATCGTGGGTTCGATCCCCACCGGTACCCTGGGCCTTATTTCTTCTCTTGTACTGTCCACCTTTCTAGTGTTCTCACTACATTTCTTGTCCACTTTTCTACTAATAAATTAAAATAATTGAACAGTGTGTTGTTTAATTAGACGTCCATTCTCCTTGTGAAGCAACGGCACCATGGGCGTAGCCAAAGCGGGGCAGGGAGGGGCAACTGTACCCCCCCCCCCTCCTTGATCAGAGCCAGGGATACTCCGATGGGAAGTTACTGTGACCTCCCAACTTTTTTTTCTGATTTGTTAATTTATTTTTCCCTTGATACTTTTTCTGGTTACATGTTGATACACATCTTCAAAAACAACTGAATACAGTAAAAAATATTTGCAATCAGAATCTAAAGTGTTAAAATAAAGTCTAACGATTTAATAAGAAAAGGATTAGTTTTGCAAAGAGTCAAATCACAAAAATGGTACTTTTCTGTTGCTTGGGGGAATTTGGACGTTTTAGGAGATCATGGTGACCTCCGAGAATCAAGGTGGATGTGGTGAAAAGACCTCCGAAAACTCTTGTGAGAATTGTAACTTTTTGGGAGGTCACAAAGTGACCTTCCATTGTGGATGCTCCTGCTTGCCCCTCCCTAACGTGAGTCCTGGCTACGCCCATGAACGACACCCCTCCTTTCCACAACAGCGATGCACGAAGACAACACTAAACCGAATTCGTTACTTTGAGGATAAACATTGACAGTGAGCAACATTTCGTTACGCCTTAGCATTCTTTTAATTGAAGGGCTTGGGGGATGAAGGGGTTATGTTACATTTTAAAAAATGAACACTCTGGACAAAGGTAAGCACAATGGATACAGGTAAGCAAATAAAACTTGGTTCGCCAAAAAGTCGATGTCATTAGACCAATTTCATACGCACACTAACGACAAAACCAGATAAAATATAAAAAAAACTTTTTAAATTTAAAGACTGTTTCTGTCCGCTCATTCGCACTAAAAAGTATGAAATAAACTAATTATTCGATATAGTGATAATAGTGTTTATGACGAATAGCTTTTACTATACCGCCTATTTCTTAAATCAAATTTTTAGTTTAAACTTTATTGGCTGCTTTAACATTAACGTAAATATAAATATATCAAGATGAGCTGGAATTTCTGAGCACTATTATCACTATATCGAATAATTAGTTTATTTCATACTTTTTAGTGCGAATGAGCGGACAGAAACAGTCTTTAAATTTAAAAAGTTTTTTTTATATTTTATTTTAAAGTTTTTTCGTTTTAAAATTTATTTAGAATTGCGTAAGGACAATCGCCGTTAAGCATAATTCACCGAGAAAATAACAAACGCCGTTAAAAATGCTATTCACGAACACTTTATTTTTTATTCATGAGAATATTTCGTTTCCAATTTTGTTAATTTATCAATTTACTTTGATTTCTTAGTAGTTGCCTTAAGTGTTAAAAAGTGCTTGGAGTGAGCAAGGTAATAATTCAAATGTTTACACCCCTTAATCTGCCAGGAAACAGTGTAGAAAAACGTTTTTCAATGGTTAATTTTCTAAATATTGGCGATTGTAAAATCATTCAATGAATTTTTCGCAAAAAATCGCCAATAGCGCCAAGTTGAACCCAAATTCCAAAAAATCTAATTAATAAAAAAATTAATTATATTTCGTAAATGAAATACATTTCGTTATTAAATAATAAAATAACAAGAACAATAAAATATTTACATTGCATTTTAAAAGGTCATATAAACAAACTACCAGTGATTTTCCAAAAGTATACTCCGTTCGCAAGCTTGAAGATTCTTATGTAAGTAAAAATATTTATATGAGAGGCTTATACATCTCTCTTTACGTGAAGGATAAATGCCCACAATCCGCAAATATATATTTGTTTTGGTTAGCCTTGAGATTAATGTGTTGAGTTTATTAACCAATTGTCGGTTTTATTATTACTATTATTTCATTGTTTCTGGAAACAAATAGTCTTTAAAAGAAAAATATAGCAGAGTGAGGGCACGCGCTGTGCCACTCGCTCCACTATAAAGCGGAAGTGCGTTGAAGTTCACGCGGTTGGATTTAACTCTGCAACCGGAAGCAAAATGTGAAAACCATGACAAAAGCAAGTACAGAAAAGTCTTTAATAATAAAAACAAAAAGGCTGCAGTTACTGCAACAATAAAACTTTGAACTTTAATTACTCGCAATTTCTGTTTTGCCACATAACCCGTTCATCTCCCAAGCCCTTCAATTGTTATACTACACGCATCTCAATGTATCCGTCCATAGCTACATTTGATGAAGCGTTCTTCGCTTGCAGATGCAAAGCCGCGCTAGTCCGAGTCAAGTACAAGCTGCGAAAGTTTGATTAGCCATAACTCATTAACGGCTTTCATATTCATAAGCAGAAGTTTTGGGAAAAACGGAAGGTCGCTCAGTTCCAAGGACAGCAGAAAAAAGTGGTCTCATTTTCATCCTTAATTACGATAATATCCATTCCGCACGCTCTTCATGCATGTTTCACAATGACATATTTGGGGAAATTCATTCGTAGAGCCACTTCAGATTTATTTTCATCTTATAGTTAGTAGGATTGCAGAAAGGGAAGTCGAAATGTAGGTCAAGGTGTATATTTTCAGTTTTGTCATGTTTTTGGACAATTTCATAAGATCGCAAAAGCCACTACCGAAAACATGTTAAGTTCTTATGCAATTATCTTAACACTCAACAGAAAACGTAAAAACCGTTTTCAAAGAAAGAGTAGCACGAATTCTTTTCTAATAATCCATGCCGATGACTTGATTGAAATCTAAGTCTTGTATTCAGAATTTTAAAAGCAAAAAGGATACCTGTTTATAATTTATAATGTGTATCTGTTAATTTCCAGGACTGGGGCAAACACAACGAAATGAATAACAAGAAACAAAAATACGTGTAATAGTTCTCAAAATAGTAATATCTGGCATTTATATACTAACTCCAGATACTTCGTAGTTCTCTGAATATATGCTTTTAAGTTGAGCGGTTACTTTTTTCTTTATACTAGGGGGCTACCGCCCCCTGCTCGCTTACGCTTGCCAACTCCCGGAACTGCTTACGAAGTTCCTTTGAAAAAATGAAGTAATTAAAAGCTTCATATCTTTAGACGTGTGTTGGTGTAGAATTTAAGCATGACAGGAACACAGAAATTTGTGATTACTCAGCAATTGCAGTGATACCTGGGTAATTCTCCAAAAACCTGACATTTCCCAGTCACAAATTCTATAAAAATAAAAATGCCTAAAAAAATCTAAGAAAAATTGTACTTACTCTTTGGTAGGAACTTATTCAGAGAAAAATAGAGGGGTGTAACTCACTTTAAGTGTGTTACACCCCTCAAAACTGTCAAATTTTTGACAAGAAGCACCAGGAGAGTAACAAAACGATTTTCATCATCTGGTTATCAAACATTTTTCAACGATAATAGAGAAATTGCCTGAATCAAAAAGTATTTTTATTGCTTGACAAAAGAAAATCTGTTTAAAATCTCCCTTAACGGACGCCCCTAAAAGTGGAGGAATTTCTTTGAATCCCAGTCACTTTATATAGGTTGTTCCATATTGTTCACTCAGAATAACTTACACTCTGAATAACGGGCAGTTATTCAATGATATATATATGCTTCTATAGTATAATTTTCTTTAATCTAGTCAAACACACTGTGATTATATTTATACAAAAAAGTTACCTCCTCATTATCTGTGAACTAGTTTTACAATAACATTAATAAACTGCTTATTTCTCGGCTCAAAATTATTTAATTCTAGAAAGCTGTTCTCTAGCTTTTCTACATCAGAAATGTACGGTAAATTCATTAACCTATTCGAGTAACATTAAAGTTAAAAATTGTATAGATCTAACTTTTAAAAGATTCGTGTGTAATAACAAATAAATAACAAAAAATAACAGATTTGTTCTTCTGCTGCATTTTTTTTATTTATTGTCTGCCAGTTTTAGCTTATTTTTTTATCATAATCTTTGTTTTCAAACTAATGTTTTGGAAATAAATCCTTCTATTATACTGGATGTATTACCAGTGCTTTAAAAACAATGCCAGGAGAACGGCACATTTTTCTTTTTTTTTTCTTTTTGCGCCAGTATATTGACATATTTCATGCCAGGATACTGACATTTTCATCATTGAAGGCTTGCTGGTTAGGCCCAGAAATATATTTAAGGCAAAGAATGTTATTTTTCTCTTCTAACCTCTTAACTCAATTACACAGTACAGGCAGAATTATTATTTTTATTTTATTTAAAACAGAAATGGTGTTCAAGATACTGATATCAAAAATGTTACCTCAATTTTGAACTTTAAAATCGTAATGAGAACAGCAAGCAAATAATAGCAACAAAATACTTAAGGAATCCAAAGAAGAAATGAGAATATACATTGCTGTAGCCACTGCAGATTCAAAATTAATTATTTTTGCCTTTAATAATTGAACTTATTTCTACACCAGGATACTGATTTGACCTTGGAACAAAGTTTAAAATGATGTCCCTTGTTTATTTAATCATTAAAATGAACTAAAACAATAATGTTTTACACTTTTAAATGTGCACAACTCAGTACAAATAAAACCTGCTAAATATTCATGTGAATTTTTTAAATAATTTATGCACGTTTGAGAAACAGGTTGGGACACGCAAAAAGAGTAACTTTCGGTTTATTCAAAAATTTCTGTAGGAAAAAATAAATGAAGAATTGTTTTGATTTGAATGGGATAACATCGAAAAAAGTATTTCGGAGAAATAAAAAAATAAAAAAACTATCTAGGTGAAATAATTTTTGTGTAATACTTCGGAGACATGATATTGCTAAGATTTTGGAGAATAATCCACTTATTTACGTTTTTGGAGCTGTTTGATAGCAAAACTATAAACTTAAACTTTCTTGATGAAAAGGATCATAATTTATGATGTTTACCTCACCAAAAAATATCGGAGAAGAAAAGAAAAGTAAGAAAACGATCAAATAGAAAGTACAAAAGAATTTATTCAGAAAAAAATTTCAGTTAAATAATCAGCATGTTCAAATTTTAGTTAAGTATCTCTTTGAAGTTTCTTCCGCTTAGACTCGAAACAAATCCCATGCACTGCTTGCATATGAGCTCGCATATTATCAAACCAATTGAAATTTCTGAAGCAAACATTGCAGACATACTTATTGAAAGCAGGATTGTGAATAGCATTATGTCTTCTCAGTGAAAAATTCGTAGTAAAATATTTCTTGCAAATATCACAATGGAAGGCAGCAACTTTTTTAATACCAAATTTTCCTAAAAGGAAAAAAAATGAAGTTAGACTTCAGACCTTGATAGTTATTGTCAAAAATATACAAGGTGTTGCAAGACCTATTTTTTCACAACCGTTCGTCCAAGATGCATACTTCCGGTTGCAAAAATGCTCAAACTGAAGTGTAGAGTGAAGACGTTGAAAGTTAGAAGCGAAAAAAAAGTTCATTGAAAACATCCGAAATCCAACTTTTCATATGGACTCCAAGTCCCCTAACTTATATTTAGAGAGAAAAAAATCTCAATTGAAAAAGAATTCCAACCCTAAAAATTTGAAAGATTTGCGATTAAAACTCGAAGAGAAACTCGAGCTCAAAGTTTTCAGTTCCCGTGTAGAAAATAAGTTCGAAACGTATCACCCTTTCAGCAAAATGACCGGTTGTCATTTTACTGACACCGTCATACTACCATTAGCGGCCATATTTAATTTTGAAAAAGTGTTATTGACAGCCGAGTGTAAAGTGCTATAAGTCACAAAACGCTGCGTTTCACATCTCGGTGAATATTGGTCGTACTAATAGTTCAAGAGCTAGCAACGTCGAAAAAACAACCATTGTAAGACGTCTAGCTCTTTAATATATCTTTCCCTATGCTCTTCTGAGGAGCATGCCGGGAGTCTGGCAGCCGAGAGTGGTTGCGTTTTTTACTGCGCATTACACTTGTACTGGAAAAAATAGGGAATTTTAAGTCATTTTGGGGCAGTTTCGCGTCAATGAAAAAAAAATGTTTGACCTCACCATTTTTGATTTTAACAAAAGTTGGTGTGGAGGACGCATATGACAAGACAAGTTATTCTGCCAGGCTTTAGATTTTTACTTCAAAAAATTGTACGAAACACAAAGCTGTTAAAAAACGAAGAACAAAATAAAAGTTTTTGCATGCAACTTTTTTTCTAATTATAGTGGAATAAAAATTCCAAAAACCATTGTGAAGGCAAGAAATAAAGCTTTCCATTGATATGTTACATGACATACTAACGACAGATTTAAGTTTCTAATTGCCACAAAATGGTTAAAAAATCACTATTTTTACCGAAAAAAATGTGATGCGCAGTAAAAAACGCAACCACTCTCAGCTGCCAGACACCCCGCATGCTGTGTAGAAGAGCATAGGAAAAGATAAATTAAAGAGCCATACGTCTTAAAAGTGTCACTCCCCCGTCTTAGACTATAATGTCCAACTTTTTGCTTTCGATTTTTTTTTCTCTCTCGCTTCAAACTTTCAACATCTTAAATCTGCACTTCATTTTGAGCAGTTTTGCAATTGAAAATATGCATCTAAGACTAACAGTTGCGAAAATAAAGCTCTTGCAAGTTAAACCCTCTGCATACAATAATTTGCAAGCACTGATGAAAGCGACAAAAACACTGCAAAGTCAGAGCATCCTAAATCCCTTTTATGTATTTTTAAGTTTCTTCGCCAGAGTACAGAATTCAGCGTTAATACTCATTTATGAAAATGTCTTTATTAAAATCTTAATTATTTATGCCTCAGAATAATTCTAAAAAATATATAAGATGGTGCTTCCCTCCAGACTTTCAGAAAAAAAGAACCTTTACTTACCAGGTAAAAATTATCAACAAATAAGAAAATCAATAACACATGCACAATGTAATCGCAATTTCAAAACAGTTTTTAAAAAACAGAGCACTAATAATACTATTAATTACAAAAATACTATTAATTGCTTTAGTCAAGGAGCCGACAATTCACTTTTTTTTATAAATAAGACATACACTGAAGTGACAAAAGTCATGGGATAGCAATATGCAAATTTTCAGATGGCAGTAGCATCGCATAGAACAGGTATACATGCGCAGTGCTTTTACAGAGCTTTCATTTCTGTTCAAGTTATTCATGTGAAGAGGTTTTAACGTGATGATGACCGCACGACGTGAATTAACAGACTTTGAACGCGGAATGTTAGTTGGAGCTAGACGCATGGGTCATGCCATTTCGGAAATCGTTAGAGAATTCAACATTCCCAGATCCACTGTGTCAAGAGTGTGCCGAGAGTATGAAATTTCAGGCATAACATCCCACCATGGACAGCGCAGTGGTCGACCGCCTGCACTTAAAGATCGAGACCGGCGACGTCTGCAAAGAGTCGTAAATTCTAACAGACAAGCAACACTGCGTCAAATCACCGTAGAAATCAATGTGGGACGTACAATGGACGTGTCTGCTAGAACTGTGAGGAGAAATTTGGATTTCTTGGGCTATTCCAGCAGAAGACCGACTCGAGTGCCTTTACTGACAGAACGACATCGCTTGCAGCGACTCTCGTGGGCACGTGAGCATATCGGTTGGTCCCTAGATGAATGGAAAACCATGGCCTGGTCCGATGAGTCACGATTTCAGCTGGTAAGAGCCGATGGTAGGGTTCGAGTGTGGCGCAGACCCCACGAAGCCATGGACCCAAACTGTCAGCAAGGCACTGTTCAAGCTGGTGGTGGCTCCGTAATGGTGTGAGCTGTTTTTTCATGGCATGGACTTGGTCCTCTAGTGCGACTGGACCGAACATTGACTGGAAATGCTTATGTGCAGCTACTTGGAGATCACTTGCAGCCATTCATGGACTTCATGTACCCAAACAACGATGGGATTTTTATGGATGACAATGCGCCATGTCACCGGGCCACAACTGTTCGCAATTGGTTTGAAGAAAATTCTGGACAATTCCAACGAATGATTTGGCCACCTAGATCGCCCGACATGAATCCCATTGAGCATTTATGGGACACCATCGAGAGGTCTGTTCGTGCCAAAAATCCTGCCCCATCAACGCTTTCACAATTATGGACGTCTATCGAGACAGCATGGCTCAATATTCCTGCAGAAGACTTCCAACGACTTGTTGAGTCCATGCCACGTCGAGTTGTTGCACTTCGCCGGGCAAAAGGAGGGCCGACACGATATTAAGAGGTATCCCATGACTTTTGTCACTTCAGTGTATAACTCAATTATTTAAAAATATTATTCATAATTAATAAATAAAAGTAACAATAATGACTATTATTATTATATTAAATTCAGAAACGAAGAGTTTCATAAACAACTAAATCGAAACACGGTGATATTAAATAAGTAATCTGATAAAATAAGTAAAAATAACATCTTTCTATGATTAAAATAAATCAAAGTAAATTACAGGATATTTGAACACAAATATGATATGAATACCATAGTAAGATCACATAATGAATGCATTCAACTCAATTCACTGGAACTCAATTCTTGGGCAGTCAAATTATTTAACCTTTTTTTTCTTCAAATTATTACATCAAAGGTACAACTGTACATGTACAAAATTGACCGTATTCAGTTAACATTGAAACGTGGTTTAAATTACATTATGTATAATACATATAGCACCTACACAGGGCCTGATTACCCAAAAAGCTCGTGAAGCTTGAGCTTCCCCCTTAAAATTTTCAGGGGGCCAAAAACTGGCTGAAAACCTGGGATTGGAAATTCCAGTTTCTGCTTTTAAATGCATATCTAAAGATATTTGTGAACATTAAAACTGGTTCAATAAAATTTTTCCGGAAAAAAATTTAGTAAAATTAATATACTTAAAGTGAAATATAGGAAGATCTCTTCGTTAAACCTGAAAAATAGAAGAAAAAAGATTTGCCATTAATGAACATAAAAATAATTATTTCACAAGGTAACAATTTAATCACTAAGTACATAGTGCATGCATCCAGTTTTAAAGTTCAATGTGAAATTTTTAATTATGGCGTATAAAAAAAGCAAACAATGAACAATTTCCTACTCAAAATTTAATATCGTGTTTAACAGCAAGAACAACAAAAGAGTTTCAATGACGTTTTTAAAAATAACATGTTGAGTTCATGAATAATTCAATTATTTATAATAAAAGTTCTTATGAAAGTCATCTACTGCTCACATATCTTATCTGCCTAGCATGCACACAATTTTTTTTTCACCATAGAAAATAAAATTATTTGTAGAAGACTTTAAAATACATATGTATACAAAATGGTTTTTCATCTACGGGATGCTTTTTATAGCATTGTAAAACTTTAGTTTTACACTGCTAAAAAATTCATTAAACAAAAAAGAAAAGGAAAAAAATCAGATTTAAACGCAATTTTTTTTCTTATTTTGATCTTTATCTCAAAAATCCACCCCCCCCCCCTCCGGCAATGCTAATCCACTTCTACGTTTGCATCATTGTAGCTCTTAGTAGATTCAGATAATTTTTAACTTCGTTCCAGACACTCAAGCAGCGATAATTTACCTTCTAGGATATGAGAATGACGGTCATGACTGTTCTTGTATAGATACCAGCCGCCTACGTCAGCTTAGTGTATGCGGCTCTGGTATACTTCAGTTTCTCAGGGCAGCACACCTCTGAAACCCTTCGATTCCCAACAGTGTATTTCGGGGACTTTTCCACCTGCTACGATACACTAATTTTCAGCGTGGTGTACCTTTAGTAATATTTCATTCCTTTCCGCAGTTCACCTTTTCTGAGATCAATTTTTTCTGTCTGTATTTTATCAAAAAACGTGCTTCACTTAAGCAGCTCGAAACATGAAATTTCCCTACGTGACGTCCTACGAATTATTTTTTTTTCCAATACTTCCAGGTTGATTCCGAAGAACCTGAGAAGAGAAAACAAGTTTTTAATTGATATCTCTGCCGATTTAAGGCGAGTAAGATATTAACGACACATGCCTAACTTGAATGGTGAAGAATTACGAATCTATCGATACCTGCAATACACCACCAGCTCGTTTATTCCATCCATGGACTGCAGTTTCATCAATCTGCAGTTATCTTTGGACTGCAGTTTATGCACTCATCAATCATGCACGAAACTGCAGTCCATGGATGGAATAAACGAGCTGGTGGTGTATTGCATGTTTCTGCTTTAGCCTTGGCTTAGGGGCGGTTACTTACTGCTTAACAAGCACGTATCCAGAACTTTGTTTAGGGGGGGGTCCAAGGTCACGAAAGATAAATCAGAAGTATTAATTGTTTGTTACATTAGCACTAATTAAATTAAAATTATAATAATTATTAATATATAATGTGAAACAAAATATAATTAATTAATTAAAATTGATAATGAAATTAAGTATAATTAATTTAAAAAAATGCGGTAGTAAATTAACTTTTGGCAATTAATAACAGTCATCCATACGAAAATTCTAAATGTGAAGAAAAAAAAATCATCATATCTCATTTCATTCGCTGAAACATTTATGTTTATGCTTCGAAAAAGAGTGGTATATAATTCCTTCGAAGAAAAATTTCACAATAAAAGAAAATCAGAAGACAAATACTTTTTCAGGAATTATTAGGAAAAATGTTGCTAATACTTCAACAAAATATTAAACTTGGTAATATATTTTTTAAAAAATGTATATATTTATGTTCATTTTGTTGCCACCCTCCCGCCTCCCCAACTAACTACTATCTATAGAATCGAATGCACAGCTGTATGAATTCTATTATAATGTAATTCTAAACCCTTGTTCGATTTTAACAACACTTCATACAAAATTCAACTATGCTCTGGACGATAATATTTGCAAGGTTTTACTTTCAAACACTGAATTAATTTTCTTTATTTAAGTTTATAAAATTCTTTCGACAATACGAAATAGAATCTCCAAACTTACCCATTTTCTAATTTTTTCATTTAAAAGCTTGAACAAACACAGTTTAATTGGAGAAATTATTCACCACTTGCGAAGCAGAATCCGAAATTTCGAAAAAAACGGTGGGAGAAAAAAGACGGCTTATATAATAATATATAGATATAATTGATTACGCCCGCTAATTAAAATCGTAAAATTATGTAAATTAGTCGAACACAAGGCCTAAAAAATTACGAATTTATCGATATCTCGTTCGATGATCATTTCACTGGCGTTCGGGAACAGTTATACTGACTTACATACATAAATAGATATAATCTACGTACATTAGGGTGGAGCGAAAAACAAAAATTTTGGAATTTTATTCTGTAATACCCGGCAAAAGCTGTGCATCCGTAAGTACAAAACACATGTAAAATATTATCAAATTTGAACAACTCCTTTAGGGTCCTACCAGGGCTTAAATTTCTCTAAAAACACGAAAAAATGTCAATTTTCAAATTTTTTTTGGAAAATATAAATAATCACCATTTTTGTTCTATAACCATTAAAATGCTTCCTTTTAACACTCTTTTCATGCATCTTTAAAATTTTTTACATTCTAATCAGTATTAAGTTTGTACATAAACCGTAAAGTTCCGTGAAATTGACCGAAAATTGACTTTTTTTACCATTTTTTGCGCATAGCAATAGTTCTTCTTTTGTAATCCAGATTCTATTTTTTTGCAATGAGTAGGCAAAGTGCAGTTTTTAGTTGTAAATGCAATTATATTTCGTTACATTAACAGCCCAGAACGCACTACAAGGAGGTAGCTGCATTACGGGTGTCATTCTGCCTTTCCCATCTACCCAGCCACGTTGTTTACATATTTTCAACACATTTATACGGATGCAATTTCTTTCTGATGATAAACAGGTTTCTCTTTTTGAATCAAAGTTTGAAGTTAGATTTATGACTCAGTTTTGGCATTGATGATTGCGAGCCACAAAGTTATTCATTTTAATTCATATCTTGTCTTTTCCTTCAATAGCAGTCTACCGTCTCAGTAACCACCTTTAAACCCATAAAACAGTCGGAGGGTAGAAGAGGTATGCTTAATGAATCACTGATAAAGTGCAATTTGTTTTTGAAAAGTTAACTTATTAACGTTGCAAGAGCTCAGTGGAAGATATCGAAGCTTTAAAAACGGATTTAAAAAACGAGTAAAAGTTCTTGATGGACATTGTCAATGTAATACAGAAAGAAAAAAAGTGACCCTGATCTCACTATCAAAAATCCAAGACCTTTCATTCATTAGCGGTCGTTGATTCGAGCTAACAGAGTTATGAATCTGTTAATTTTCAAGATGAATTTCTAGTGAGATGAAGATACTCGTCAGTTATATCTTTAATAATATAATGGTTCTAGAAATTAAAAATTAAAAGAAAAAGAAAGAAACGTTCCGTTGTTGTTGTTCTTTAGTATTATCTATACTTTAAAAGTTGTCTTGTGCCAGCAAAGCTGGCAATTTGGGGTGCGCTGCTTCTCTTTTCCAAGTGTACCGTAATTTGGTGTGAAGTCCGACTTCCACAGTACACGCATGCCATAGGTACCCGTTTATAAGGTAGGCAACCTTTCCCAGCACAACAACACATTGACACAAAGAGAGGACAAGGACAGGAGAGAGAAAGCACATCCATGCCCAAGCCGGGATTCGAATCCGGGACCACACCATCTGTGGCAGACTGCTCTGATCACTAGACAAGGTGGCCGGCAGAAAATTTCCTTGAAACATGGAATTGTATGTATAATGAAAGTTACGCAATCTATAATTCCTTTAACTAAAGATCTATACTCTCGTTCGAAGAAATGCCTGCTTTGTTAATTTTGAGTACTTGTAATTGGCCATGGCAGTGGACGATAGTCAAACTGTAAAGGAATTGGGTTACGGAAATTCATACAACATCACAAAACACTTTGATAACTAAATGAGAACTTTTATGACCAATATTAAGTTTTGAAAGTTCAAACTATGAGATTTTTTTAATTGACATCATTAATGGGAGGAAAGTAAACACGCGTTGACTAGTCAATTTATTCTTATAGTTTTAAACTTTTATAGAATGTGTAATTTTTAATATGATTACAGCTCCGTCTGATTTTCTTTTTTTAAAATTTCTAATTTCTTGAGCTATACAGAAGCGTATTTTTTAATGATATAACTGACTAGTATCTTTATCTCATTAGAAACTCAGCATAAAAATCAATAGCTTCATAACTTTTTAGCTCGATTTAATGAAAGCTAATGACTAAAAGGTCTCCAATTTTTGATAGTGACATCAGGGTCACTTTTTTCTTTCTGTATTATATTGACAATGTCCATCAAGTACTTTTTTTAAAGCTTTGGTATCTTCCTCCGCGAGTTCTTGAAACGTTAATAAGACAACTTTTCAGAAACAAGTTATACTTTAACAGTGATTCAATAAGTATACTTCTTCTACATTCCGACTGTTTTAAGGGTTCAAAACTGTTAGTAAAACGGCAGATTGCTATTGAAGGAAGAAGCAAGATATGAATTTAAATGAAAACATTTATGCTCGCAATCGTCAACGTAAAAACTGAGTCATGAGTCAAACTTCAAACTTTGATTTAAAAGGAGAAATATGTTTAACATCAGATAGTAATTGCATCCGTATAAATGCGTTGAAAATATGTAAACAACGTGGCTGGGTGGATGGGAAAGGCAGAATGACAGCCGAAATGCAGCTACCTCCTTGTGGTGCGTTCTGGGCTGTTAATGTAACGAAATATAATTGCATTTACAACTAAAAGCTGCATTTTACCCATTCATTTCAAAAAATAGAATCTGGACTACAAAAGAAGAATTATTGCTATGTGCAAAAAAAAAAAAAAATGGTAAAAAAAGTCATTTTTTGGTTTATTTCACGGAACTTTATGGTTTATGTACGAACTTAATACTTACTAGAATGTAAATAATTTTGAAGATGCATGAAAAGAATGTTAAAAGGAAGCATTTTAATGGTTATAGAACAAAAATGGTGATTATTTATATTTTCCAAAAAATTTTTGAAAAATGGCATTTGTTCGTATTTTTAGAGAAATTCAAGCCCTGGTAGGACCCTAAAGGAGTTGTTCAAATTTGATAACATTTTACATGTGTTTTGTACTTACGCATGCACAGCTTTTGCCGGGTATTACAGAATAAAATTCCAAAATTTTTGTTTTTCGCTCCACCCTAACGTACATGGTTTTTTAGTAATATGAAATCGTCAAATTTTTTTAAAAAATCTGTAAATTTTCTGCACAGGTTTTACTTAGTAGATCTAATTTTCCCGTAAATGACGCTGATTTCACTCAAACTCGGCATTTTCGCAGGGAAATTTGATTATTCAACAAATTTCTACACGAAATCTGCAGAAATTTTACAGATTTCTGTGAAATTTCTTCATTAATTTGAAGATACTGCAGAAAATTTGCACAATCATTTGGAGGTTCTCGTGTTCTGAATTGACTTGGAAGTTAATAACTTTTCAATTAATGGGAATACTTAAAGGAAAAAAGCACCTTCTGTCTTGGTTATGGTTTTTTGAGGCAAGTGATGAAAACTGTGATAAAAGACATCCGGTTTGGGGGGGGTCCGGACCCCCTGGACCCCTCCCTTAAATACGTCCTTGCTGCTTAATACCCGAGCGCTTTGCCTCAAAATTTTCGAGTTGTACCGCACCAAGTGCGGTCGCTCGCTGGTGTTCTAATTTCACATTAGCTACCAGTTTTTGATGGATCTCTTTGCTTTATAAAAGGATTTTTACCTCCAGCTCGTTTAATTCCTGTTCCATGCTGATAAGTGCCCAAGTAGCACAAATAACCTTTAAACGTTTTATAAACGTTTTTAAGCGGTTGTTACAACGTTAATAACCATTTTACAACCTTTAAAAAACGAAGTGTGCTACTTGGGTGCATAATAAGCACGAAACTGCAGTCCATGGATGGAATAAACAAACTGGAGGTGTATTGCATGTTTCTGCCTTAGTCCTGGCTTAGGGGCGGTTAGGGAAGGAACTTTTATATTGTGCTTTCCGCCATTTTATTTTAGACATTGTGCTTTCTGTGATATTATAACCGAAGTCTATTCTAGTCTTGGTCTCTCGGTATTTTAACCGATGAATCAAGAAATAGGTACATATTGGGGTATTTGATTGTGTGAAATGTCAAATGCGGTGTTCACTCAATTGCGTGGAATCTTCCACTACCGTTGGATCTGGATTACTGCTTTTTAAGCGGTTTCAGCAATCATAGTCAAGGATACAACGTTCTAATTTTAACCTTGAGTGAGGAACGATGAGGTTGTGGAATTGGTAGATAATTCAGACAGACGTGCAACTAGAAATGGAAGTTGCGCTAAGTCAACTTCTGATGACCCATGCAAAAGAAGTGTATAGGAAGATACTGGAGTTTAGTGCGATTTTCTTGAGAGAAGCACCTTCTCGTGATGCATGTTTTCGTGTCCCAGGAGCCGTTTCTCATGTTATATGGGGGTCAAAGATTCTTTAGGGCTTCAAGTTGTAGACATTTCGCAACCAGTTCAAACTTGCAGCCGGACAAAGGAAAGGTATTCGTAACATATGAATGTGAATTCTTTCACATTCTTATCGTTAATGAGAAAGAATATCTAAGAGCTAGGTTCACAGCAACCTTTTTTGTGCAAGCACTGAGAAATGATTTGGAACAGTTTAAGCATTCTGATTCATATAAGGAACAAACTCAAAAAATATCAGCTGTTTGATCCTGAGTATTGGAAAGTTCAAGATAGCTACCAACGAGGCTTTGTACTACCAAGCAAACTGAGGATTGCAAACGACAATACGGAGCGTGGCATTGCCCTTATTGAAGCATTTCTTAAGACCAGTGGTCGGAAGTAGCGCGCTACAAGAAGCGAAACTACTGTAGTAGCTACATTTTTTAGTAGTTTGTAGTGTAGCGCACTACTTTTTTAAAAAGTAGAGTAGTGAGTAGCGCGATACAAAAAAATAGTAGTTTGTAGCGATTTCTGAAAGCTACTTTTAAATTAAAAAAAAATAAATAAATAAATAAAAAGAAAAAAAAAAGAGAACGAAGGAAAAAAACAAGGTTTTTCTTGTGGCGAATATTCGTAAAAATTGTTTAAAAAAATCTAAAAAGGACAAATTTTAGCAAAAAAAAGGAACAAAAAGGAAAAGTAACAAATAAATTCAAAGACAATTCCTATTTCTATTCCATATTCGAATGAGGTAATTTTTTAATCTAAACCACTTCTCGAATTTTTTCGGTCGATCCTCAAACGGTGTATTCTTGTTATTTATTTATTTTTTAAAAAGTAGCGAAGTAGCAACTACATTTCAAAAGTAGTGTAGCTCGCTACATTAAAAAAAAAAAGTAGTTGTAGCTGTAGTTAACTACATTTATAAGAAAGTAGTTGTAGTTGTAGTTCGCTACGAAAAATATGTAGTTTTTCCAACCACTGGTTAAGACTATAACTAAAGACAAAGAACAAAGACAGTGTCTTCTTCAAGAGATACAGGAACAAAGAAAAAAATTTTCAAAGTTGGAAAAAAAATAACCTTTAAAAGTATTGCAAGAATTAATGAGCGAATTACTATATATTTAATGTATTCGATTTGTTTTTCATATTTTTTCCGTATTTGATTAGTTTTCATACTTTTCTGTATTTTATTGGTTTTTCAAATAAATCATTTCGTAATTGCACGTTTTTTTTTTCTTCAGAGATATAAAAAAGCAATAAAGTAACTTTATTATTATTATTTACATTTACGTCACTATCATGAAATTTGAAGTACTCCTAAATATAAATATAGTTTACTAAAATTTTGAGCAAATAATTCAGTGTATATAAAGGCACTAAATAAGACGGTAAGACGAACAAAAATACAAAGGCTGTTTTTTTCCATAGATATCATTTACGTTCACATTTTTGTCAATATCACGGAATTTGAAGGCGTTTGCGCGACCTCTACATATTAATAAATTTTGCCATGAGCAAACATTGCACATGGATCATGTTGACTCGATTATTATATATAATAACTGCACAAATAATCAGTGTATACAGGGTGTTCCAAGTCAACCGTCATGACCTCTAATTCCTCAACCGTTCGTCCTAGATGCATACTTCCAATTGAAAATTTGCTAAAAATGAGGTAGAGAGTCAAAATATTGAAAGTTTGAAGCGAAAAAATAATTCAGTCAAAAAATACGAAATTTAACTTTTTATAGGGACTCCGGGTCCCCAAACTTATGTTTAGGGAAAGAATCTCCATTGAAAAATAATACTAACACAAAAAAATGACATTTGTGCGATCAAAATTTGCGGAGATATTCGAGTTTTAAATGCGCAGGGCCCGTAAACAAATTGACAAAAGAAAATTTTCGCCCTGCCAGAGGAATAACGAGCTTTTAGATTAGGGACGATAATGAAATTTGTTTCGTCCATGTCAGAAAACATTCGCTTCTCATTGTATTCAAAAATAAATACAGATGATACAAGACTACAAAACATAACAAGACAAGGTAAATTATTATACAATTTTATACAAAGATATTAAACACACGAAATATGTAGAATCTAAGAAATAATATACATTGCGATTACATTGTCCGTAAAGCAACACCATTTCTACATACTGTTCCGTAGTGTACATCGTAACTTCAAGCCTTAACGAAATGCATCTAGTTAAGCCGATTTTATTCTGCAGTGAAAGGATTACGTTATTTCAAGCAATCACTATACAGTCGGTAAATTTATATTCGCGAATTCAGCAAGACATTTTCATTCTTTCTTATTCAATTTTTTTCGTATTTTAATTCCCATGTTAAATAACTTTTACAGTTAAATATATTTTAGGAAAATAAAGAATATTTTGTTATTAAAGAACTCTGAATGGTGCGAATTTCGCGTGTATATGGCCCCCAAAATCACTTAAAATAACGCTAGTGTAAAGTGGTATAAGTCATAAAGTTTCATGTTTCATTTCTCCATGGATTTTGATCGCACAAATGTCATTTTTTTTGTTAGTATTATTTTTCAATAGAGATTATTTCTCTAAATATAAGTTTGGGGGCCCGGAGCCCCTATAAAAAGTTAATTTTTTTTATTTCTTAACCAATTATTTTTTTCGCTTCAAACTTTCCATATCTTAACTCTCCTCCTCATTTCGAGCAATTTTGCAAATGGAAGTATACATCTAGGACGAACGGTTGAGGAAATAAAGGTCATGACAGTTAACTTGAAACACCCTGTATAGTGGCATAAAATAAGAGGGTAAGATGTACAAAAATACAAAGTTTATTTTTTTCCACACATTTCTGAATGACCCTAATATATCTATATACAGGGTGTCCACTCCTATCGTGGACCAATAGCTAATTTCTAAACCGTTAGAGATAAGCTTATAGTTCATTTGGGAAAAAATCTCCAAATTACGAAAGGAATTTTGGGTCCATTCAATGTTTTTCAAAAAATCAAATTTTGAAAGAGTTACGAAATTTAAATTTTTATACAGCCCCCCAGTCCTATCAATCATATTTAGTAAAACATTCTTGACACTGTAACGTTTAAAACTAAAAAAAAATCACTCTTCTACCACAAAAATTGACCGAGTTATGACGTTTTGAAAAATCAAGATTTTGCATTATTTCCTGACGTCATCGAGAGATTGCTGAAGGGACCGTATGCAAAATCATTCAAAATCTTGATTTTTCAAAACGTCATAACTCGGTCAATTTTTGTCGTAGAAGAGTGATTTTTTTTTAGTTTTAAACGTTACAGTGTCAAGAATGTTTTACTAAATATGATTGATAGGACTGGGGGGCTGTATAAAAATTTAAAATTCGTAACTCTTTCAAAATTTGATTTTTTGAAAAACATTGAATAGACCCAAAAATTCCTTTCGTAATTTGGAGATTTTTTCCTAAATGAACTATATGCTTATCTCTAACGGTTTAGAAATTAGCTATTGGTCCACGATAGGAGTGGACACCCTGTATATACACAGTGAAAGTTCACTACTTGTGGTGCAGTACTTTAATGGTCAATTTAGACAGGTGATCAACTTATAAAGGGTGGTAATGAAAACATTTTATTTATTTTATTTTATTTTTTTTATTTTATTTTTTTTTTTTTTTTGCTTTTTCTGGCACGATGTATATTTTAACTAATTGAAATACTTTAAACTCACTTTTATTGCTTAACATTACTTACAAACAATAAGTATATATAAAGA
>JAXGGA010011835.1:0-40904 GCA_038373865.1 Uloborus plumipes | reverse complement strand
GTCAATTTTTTTAACTGTATTTTAAGTAAATCTTATTTTTCATAAAGTGGTTTGCATTATTTCTAAAAATAATTGTTAGTTCTATAGTATTTCCCTTGAAAGTTCGACAGCTGTCAGCTATTCGACTCTTATTTCACATTCTCTGCATAATTCGTTAAAAAACGGATGCCGCAAATGCAGTGTCACATGATTTCAGTACCGTCTTCCCTATTGGCTGTTTAACAGCTCAGAGGAAGAAGAAGAAATCATATTTTCTGCAAGTCCCGGGAATTTTACTGGATAACGAAGAGAATTTTTAATTTTATTGCTCTAATTGAAATTGAATCGTTTATTTCGAAAAGGTAACATCTCTATTTTGATCTCCTCTGTCTCTTTAGAAAATTAAACAGCGCACGGTTATATTTTTGAATGTCATAATCAATGAAAAAATGAATTTAGTTAAATACACAATTATTGCAATAATTTACCAAATAACCATTGATTATGACATTCAAAAATATAACCGTGCGCTGTTTAATATTCTAAAGAGACAGAGGAGATCAAAATAGAGATGTTACCTTTTCGAAATAAACGATTCAATTAATGTTGAATCTTTTGTTACATTTTTAAGCAGAAGGGGAAAAAAAGATAAAAAGAGTAAAACAGTGGTATTCCATTTCTTTCTCCAGTAAGATCATGTTCCAGTAATTTTTACTGCAAATGAAAGCAAAAAATATGCATCATAATAAAACAAGTAGTTGAGAAAATTAAAACCAAACCTTCGTACTCTTTAAATATAATGTATTTACCTCCCCCCCCCCCATCCAAAAATAAATGAGTTGTACCATATTTTTTTAAAATTAGTAGTTAAGGTTTATCACATCATAAAATCGCCATCACTAGATTCGATTTAATACACGCAGAAAAATAAATAAACTCCAAAGAATTATGAACATATTTTTAATGCTTAACATTACCACTAACTATTACAGATTTGCATATTAAACAAGCGTTTTAAGAATAGATCATGACATAAAAGCATATGCTGCATCCTTTCAAATAAATATATTTCGCACGTATAGCAGAACCCTATTCAGACGTTTAATCTGGACATATAAAAAAAAGGAAAGCCTCTGTAATTTGCTAAGATGTTTCGTTGGATTAAGATATATTTCTTCCTTTTATTATTGAGCTGAAGCATAGGTAACATGGGATTAGCACTCTTAATAGAGCAAACATTTTTGAATTGGAAATACATATATTATTCTTTACTTAGAAAATGATTACGAGAATGGGGTGAGAATATTGCACATCATAGAAGTGATATCGTCTAATTAAACTCAACATTTCTGCTTCTTTAGTAGACTTGTAATAATTTGAAAAGTATGATTTGAAAGCACTGAAAAATATTAACGGTAAAAAATTGGTAGCTCATTCCAAAAAACTTTTTTTAAAAATTAATTTTCGTCTTAAATAAGTTTCAAGTATTATAATTGTAAAAAAAATATCATAAATTAATTTCAAATCTCCAAGTTATGAAAACAAAAAAAAAAAAGAAACTGCAAAGGTTTACAAGCTCACTGATAATTTTTCACATAGTAAAATCAAAGTTCTGCTTTAAAACTGTAAGAAAAGAGTTGAAAAAAAGGTTTTCACGTATTTAACATTTATATATTCAAGAAAACCATCTTAAATGAAAATAGTTGTTTCATAATTTTTCAATATAATTTCTATTGAAGTTTAAGAAATTTACTGTTTTTTTGGAAATGTTTATTTCATAAACGTGTCAGCCTAAATGTCATACACAGTAACATTGATTTGAGTACCAATTAAGTTTATTGCGCTTGTCCTAATGAGATGTATTATGTCACCGTTCTCTTTGCAATTAATTCGAAACAAAAGTAAACCATCATATTTATTCCTAAACACAGTTTTTAAAAAATGAACTTAAGTTATTTCGGAGTTTAAAAAAAACTAGTTCAAAATTTAATAGATTTATTTTGTCCATAGTACAGAATTTATCAATGAATCATCTTTTTTATTTGAATCTAGTTAATTTACTTGTACACAGTTAAGGAACATAAAGTTACTTTGAAGCTATGAATTTCCTATATCTGACTTATTTCCTATATCTGACTGAAGTTATTTTGATAAATTTTCCATGGTTAACATTGCTATATATTTAATGACATAACATGGTAGTATTTTGTAACAGTTTTTTCTACCAACTAGCATTAAGTGGATTGAAATATCCTAAGCTTTATTATATTTTAAGTTCATTTTATTTCCTTCATCAAGGTTTAGTAGATTTGCAAAAGCAAGAAACTAGCAGCCTACGTACCGGATTTATGAAGCACCTTACTCTAAAACCTTCATTTTTAACGACCAAAGAATGTTTTTACTTAATATTAGGTTACAAAAAACAAAAAAAAATGCCACTATCTATGAAATTTAAGTATCTTCAGTGATCTGTAACCACAAAATGTAAACAAAAAATTCATGTTGTTGTTTATAATGAAACAGAATCCACACAGAAGCCATACAAAAAAATACTACGGTACGTGTAAAAACTTGAACCTTTAAATAGCTTATTTACATCACAATCCAAAAATAAAAGCAGAAAATATCTACAAAAGAACCTGTCATCATCTGAGTCTATAATGCTCCAGAACTGCAGCGCCTTTGAAGTATAGCTGGAGTAATCTACCCTTTTCTGGAAAAGCTGTTTAATATTTTACGCGGGCAATATCCAAGTCGTTTTCCACTGCGGCAACAATGATAAACATGACCATTTTTCTTTGTCACTTAAAATTTGACTTGAAATTTCGCTCATGTTGTTTACTTAGCGCTTGAATATTCAATTTGTCTCTCTTTATTATCAGAGCTGCTGTCGGAAGAAATTAAATTACTGGTAACGTATTCAAGACATGTGTAAGAGTTTTTCTGACTCGTGTGGAATAAGAAAGTGCATTTTTTACTACTAAGCAGTGTAAGTTGATGAATAAAGAAACGACGTCGACAACTAACATATATTAAAAGTTTCAAGTCGTAAAATATGTAAAAACATTTTTCTGTCTTTAAAAGCCTTTTTATACTTTATAAGGAATCAGAATATGGTTTAATTGATTTAAACGCATGTCATTTAAATTTATATTAAAAACAATATCTTTAATTTTAAGTAATAAATAACTTTTGCCTTTTAATGCATATAAAAACACTTTAAGCTTGGGCTAAGATATCTAAAAAAGGTCGGATTTTTTTAAAGATATTTTTCCTTTTTCCTTTAAAACATGAAAGTTACTCACGTTTGTATACGTGTTATTACGTTAAACGTAAGTATTAAGTTTTGAATATATATTTATCGAAGTTGATTTTATGAGTGTATTTGTAAGATTATGTTCCCTAAAAATGTTGAATTAGCTTTTATTTACCATTAAATGTAATTTTAGTCCCAATAAAATTATAGGTCACTCCTAAAAAGACATGAATTTAAAATTAGACAAAATTATTAACATAATAATGAATATATGAACCAACTTAAAATGGCTTTATCTGTAAATACACATGCCTCATGTAACAAACTTCGTTTTACGTATTGACTAGAAATCATTAGTGTGTAGAGTTTATAAACATCTCCATGCATAATTAAACAAAACTTAACTTTCGCACAATTATTAACTGCATAAAAAATTATACTTATTTCATCATCAAGTTCGATCAAGAAGGAATAGAATAGACTTTGAATAAGAATTCCACAACTGTGTTAGGTGAAATAAAAATAAATTAATTATAATAACTAAGCATACAATGCAAAAAAAATGTCTTCAAACTTAATTTAATACAATTCCAATCTTCTAGTTTTGTTTCACAGAAATGCATTTCTTTAAACAAAAGCCTTTATTATATTATTTTGCATTTTATTTCGAGAAAAATTTAATCGACATAAAAAAACAAAAGAAAAAAAATACGCAGTTTTACTTTGAAAACATTTTCCTATTTAAAAAAAAAACAAGAGTTAAAATTTGCTATTCTTCGAGAAAACAAAATTTCATGCAAGCTTACCTTAAAACCCTTTCTCTATGATTGCAATTATTTAAGGAGAAATCAAGTATCCCCAGTGGCCCCTATAGGGCGGCAGACGTGATCTGACTCAATGTGATGAACTGAAAAATAAGAAAAGTGAGGTTGTAGTGCAGTTTTAAAATTCAAAACTTTTAAACTATTTTTAGCGAAAACAATACTTAAATAAAAGTAAGCCTTATTTAAAAATTAATAGCCTGTAACATGCAGGTATACAGTATGAAAAAGTAGCAAGAGGAGCGAATTTTAGCCGATATTGTGTCTAGATAAACTTGATTTTATGATATCGCTTTTAAAAAAAATTATTAAATATCTCATTAGGTTTTTATTTGATAATCAATTATTATTGAGTGATTTTTGCTACATTGAATTGAGTTTAACTCAGTGAACAACTGAAAAAGCACAGGATGTCTTAAATGAAAGTTTAAAAATACGCTCCAAAGTATTTTCATGTATTCTAAATGATACATTAATCTTAATAGATTTGTTTTCATTAAATTACTAACTGAAAAACACTAAATGAAAGTAGTGTAATTAGATAGAAACCATTTTTCAAAACTCATTTTATTCATTAGTACGTCTCAAACCTTTGTTAAATTAAGTTCATTAAAGATGAACATTTAAACTAAAAAGTAAAAACCCATTTTACTATAACAAGTTAGTTAATTTTAATACCATCTTAAATTTCAATTTTCAAATTTATTTTGCAAAATTACCAGTAGAAATACTTAGACTAATTACTTCAATGATGATACAGCCATTAAATGTATTAATTGTAAAATACAAGTGTTTCATATCATTTTAAGAATGAAAGCAAAGCAATAAATAAAAATTAAACATCACACGGTGCACAATTACCGCATCAATTTAGAGCTTAAATGCAAAAGAAATAATGCCCTCAAGCTATTCTAGAACTTTTACACAATATTCAACTTGAGTTAAAATTAGACTTTACAAGACTGAAATTTTCGTAATCAATTTAAAACTCTAGAGATACGAATTTTACCCTAACTCTCTTTCAGGAAAGAATTTGTAATATAAAAGTATTCTTGCTACAAATTAGATTTTCGCTACAATCAAGCACCTGCCGTGTATCTCTTTGTAGACTATTTTAACGAACTTCCAAACGATATTGTTGTGAATACCCTTTAGAAATGGAGAAAGAATTTAAATCTCACTTAGCTCAGAAGAATAATGAATAAAAATAATTTACTTTTTTTTGAGAGGAAGTGGTAGCGAAAACTGAAAACAAATGTTGATAAATTTCGATAAGATAATAGGTTATAATATTCAGTGCTGTTATCCGACTATTAAAAAAATATGCAAATAAGCAACTATAATAATAATAATGATGATGATGATGGTGATGGTGATGATGATGATGATGATAATAATAATAATAATAATAATAATAATATGGTTACAAAAACCCCGCACAAATGTTGATGAAGGTTGCTAAGATAAGAGATTACGATTTTCCGCAATCTCAGCGAAATATTTTTAAAAGAAAACCAATACGTGTCATTGCAGTTTTAAAAATTATTTGACTGTTTAAATGTTTTGAAAATATAGATCACACAAAATATAAGAATAATACACAGTGAAAGTATGAAAATATATAATAAATATTTTTTAAAAAAGAGTAAAGCATTTATTCATTTTCAAGTACCAAACCTAAGTGCATTTATACAAGACAGTGAAAATAATTAACAGAATTAATCAAATCGATTTTAATTCCCACACATATAACTTAATACAAAGCTTATATGTACTTTAATTTTGATCAAAAATCTTCGTCGTTCAAAATGTCAAGATATTATAATTTTCTCTTTCCTTAAAGTTTCCCTTTTCTGTAATTCATTCGCATAAAAACCAACTCAAAACGTACATGACTCTTGAATTTAATTAAGCTTGGTAGGCATATTGCCTACTGAATGCGTAATCTCTCTAATAACCAGTTTTAGCTCCCTTTATTCCCTTGAAATCTTAATTATCTCAGCATCGGAAAATAATACATGTATTCCATGCACTTTCTAAAGAAACTTTATGTGGTAAAAATATTTGCATAAGCACTGTTCATAATTCTTAACTATTGTTAGGTAATAATTGACTGTTTAATCTACACACTATTTTCTTTGCATTACATTTTTAATTTATGACTAGTCAGATAGGTTTGAATAGTTATACATACATACTATTTACAATATCCAGGCCTTGACAGCGTTTACTAATTTATTAAACTAGGAAAGTGAAGAGGAATAAGTCTTAATTTGCTAAAAAAAAATATTACTGTAATAATGTTTAATTTACAGTAATTTAGAAGCTAATCAATCTTTATAGTGTCTTTTAAGTACTTTCAAAAAGTATATGGAACAAATCATCTTTGTATGAAACGTATGAAAACAGATTTTGTTGCTTGAAATACACAGTTTCATAGAAGAAAAACAAAAAAAGTAATTGCAGCTTATTTTTTTTAATTCATTGTTTAAAATTGTGTGACAATTTATCTTATATCTCAAGTACCGACAAATTTCAGTAGAAATTGACATCTAATAAATAAAAAAAATGAATAAATCTATCAAAGTAATATTAAAAGAGTTTTGAAGTATGATTTTAGTATGATGTATGATCTTATTTATATCTATCGTTAATTTTATGCAGAAGTTTATCGGAGAAAATTAGTAGAGAAGTATAATAATTATCAGTAATTTTATTAACTGTATTGAATAAATTATTTACAGTAAAGAGCTATTTTGAGTTTCAAATATTTAAAATCGAAGTTAAAGAACTATTGACATGAAAAATAATATTTAAAGTACTGCTTTTAAAATTACAAGTAAGGGCGCATACTACATATATTTTTAGGGAAAATAATAATATTTATTTTGTTAACATGTGAGGCACCGTGAGATGATTTATGCCATAAAACATTTGACAACATTTATGAAAATATAACTGAATACAGCCTTACACCGTAAAAGAACGATATCTATTAACCCTTTAAGCGGTCAATTATTTTACCAGAAATGCTTCCAAAAAAGGCATATTTTTTTACTGCATATAGTTAAGTACCATACTTAACAGAATAAGAATATAAAGAATTTTTAATTTTTTTTTTTTTTTTCGTTTTCAATGCTTTTACAATATTGTTTATTTTACAATTTTGGTCACAAAATCCCGAAATATTTGCTTTTTCCAAGTACATTCTGCATGCAGTAATGAATGGTTTACGAATTATGCAAAAATTTCTCTCACACTTACTATGAATTTTGAGGTTTACAATTTTCCGAACAGTTCGGGAAAACCAGAAAAGGAAATCTGAAAATATCGATGCCCGTACGCCGTACGGGCAAACCAGATGAGGCCAATTTCGGGTAGCAAGTACACCGTAAGGGCAAACCGCTTAAAGGGTTAATGTGATGATTACAAATAAGTAGATATAAGAAATGTAGATATAATCAATGGTTATCTTAAAAAAGATATTACATTGTAGATTTATGAATAAATTTAATGCTACTAACTATTATGAGTTTAAAATTTATTATGAGAAGAAAAAAATGAACATTATATTAAGGGGTGTTTCAGGTTCTCAAAAAACTTGATAGCAGTATAAAACTACACATAGCACAGGGACTTAAGACGTAAAAATGTGCTAAAAATATAATTCAGTCTAGTAAACGGCTTTGCAAATCTTGCAGTCGTTCTAATCTGTATTCTGAGGGGAAGTTCAGCAGTTTTTTTCTGATCAGTTATGCTCCAGAGATTTACTTTTTCTCTGGACGTAACGGTTATTTTTTCTAGCCTACTATATCGTTAAAAAATGAAAGGGAGGTTGAAAATAAATGCTTAGGGCATAATAAATTATCGCTTTAGTAATAAAAAAAGAGATAACTAGTTCAATAATTGAAATAGTTATAATAATTATCATTATTGAAAATTTTGAAACTAAGGTTGAGTGGAAGGGGGGAGTGGCGGTCAGTCTGTTTGTTGGTTCATCGATTTACCTAGCAAGTCAATTGTCTTCGAAAAAACGTATTCTGAAAAAAATTTCAAAAAAAAAGTGAATATTATATGGTATTAGGAATTGAATCCCGTTTAATTGTGAAACGTTTCGTTTTAGAAAACACCCAACTTTACTTGAAGAAAATGTATTAAATTTATTTAATTTTGAACCTAGATTGGTCTAACATACGTCAGAATAAGGATTATGAGGAAGTTATTTGCGAAAGTCGTTAAGAACTTTTCAATGGCAGTCTCACCAAATTGTTCAGAAGAACAACGAAGCAACTTCCCCTCCCGCCAACAAACAGAACCTGCAGCAGCAAAGGATGTATTTAACTTTTTATTATATTAACTGACTTTTTTTCCCAAAGATATTTTGTATAATGGTTACAAACAGTGTTTAATTGACACGAAAAATAATAAAAAAAATACTATGTAAAAAATAATTTTTTATTAAGGAAAGAAAAACCGTAACATAAACTGGGAAGCTGGGAATAACTTTGAAAACTTAGCTTTTTCTCTTGAGATTGTGAACGATGTGATTTTTGATAAAGATCATTTTAAAACTGCTACAGAAAACACTTTACAGTGGTTGTGTGCTGCAATCTGTTAATAACGAATTGAAACAATACCAAGGTACTAATTGAACACTATTATTTGGTTGAAATGTTCATTTGGGGGAAATTCAGACCCTTTTTGGACCGTCTCTAAAAAGGGACGATGGGCATTAATGGGTTAAAAAACCAATAACATTTTTAAGCGTTTTTAGTGATTACAGTTAATTTTGTGTTACTAATACTTAATTTACCGTTTAAAGTACAATAAAGTAGCACACATCTAATCTTATGCAATAGCATCTTTTTCTTAATTTTGCTCAGAATTTTATTTTTAGCTAAACATTTTGAGTAAAATCTTTCTGAATTGATCATGAACATATATTCTATATTTGATATAAATTTATGTAATTGCATGTTTGAAATTTTACCATGAAATGTTAGCTAAACGTTTTGAACAAATAATTTTTAAAATGTTATCTATTTGTATATGCATATAGTTCGTCAGCTGTATATGTTACTCTGTATGGATATATGTTAAATAAGTTGTCTTGTGCTTATTTGACATAAAATATTTTTAACTGAAAACAAACTAATCTAAGATGCGATGTATTTTATTAAAAGAAACATACAATGGATTTTGAAAAAAAAAACATTAATTGTGCCATTCTAAATTTAATAGAATGAACTACATTACACAGTCACATTCATAAAATTCAGCTCTTTGTTCACGATCATCATAACTGAAGAATATCATAGCTAAAGCACGTAAACGACATAGTAAACATATTCCATTCTGATTGTTTACTTTAGTTCGAAATTGTATTACTTATCGGGAATTCTCTTTCATGTACGAATAGTCACTTCACAGCAAATGACGACTCTATTGTTTACCCAATGGAGGAAAAAAACTACTCAAAATATCCTTGAATCACTGCTATTGGTAAATCTAATACCAAACTCGATGTAAATATTTAAAAGGTACGTTTCGGTTCTATGTCCTGAAGTAATTGAGAGTTGTCTTTTGATTCTCACAAGCAGATACATCCGATAGAAAATCATTTTATTCCGAAAGCCATTTCAATTTATCTTACATATGCGGGCTCAATTTACTTGAATCTCTGTTGCTTTTACGCAACAAAACAGCAACAAAAAAACTGAACCTTGGTATTGTTCCCTGAAGACATTCGCGATTTGAAAGACTCGGGAAAAGCTTTTCTTCGTTTTTAGTTGAAGAAGACTTTTAGTACCACTTTTTATTTACAAAAGCTTTTTCTGCATCTTTGTTGTTTTTCGCTTTTATAGACAGCATTCAGTGATTGAGAAGTAAAATAAAATAGTGTTTTTATGTTTTCAATTACTTAAAAAGTAATATGAAAGAAACAATGAAACTTGGTGTTACGAATAAGACATCTAAAGCTACATTCAATTGTGCTGTCATCCAGCTGTACAAGTTAACCAGGCTGTGTTAATTCGGCAAATCATAGCAAGTGGATGCAATCTGTCAATTAATAATTTGTTCAAGAAATCTGTAAGCCCATACCACGCAAATTACGTGATGCAATTTCTTGGTGATCTGACCGGTAAGGTACCAGATTCGTAACCGGAGAATCCCGGCCTCGATCCCAGCAGGTCAAAGGTCCACCATGTTCACTAAGGGGGGCAGGGGCAGGTTAAAAGTCACAAAGTCCTCCAATTTCGCATTCCAAAACAATATCTCTGTGAATGTTGGAGAAGGGGTTTCTCGGCTTCAAGTCTGGATCAAAAACCAGAGAGCTCTTCAGGTTGGACGGTAGAATTGGGGACCCTGGTGTGTGTGTGTGTGCGTGTTGCGTATTAGAAGGTAACAAAGTGCTTCTTTGTGCTAAAATATATCGTTACCCGTATGCAGCACTTGATTCCTCTACAAAGGGCTACCAAGATTAATTTAACTGATTTTTACCGCATTAAACAACGTAGGCAACGCTTTATATTGTGTTCATTTGAATTTCAAACATGAGTTGAAAGAACATAAATATTTTAGTACGCCTATCTCACGTAGATCGTAACACAGGTTTACAAATAACATTAATAATAAAGAAAAGTGATTTTCTTTTTTTTACGAAACAAACAAAATATGCACAGCATAGTATTTTTAACCTGTTAAAATAGATTATTTCATAAATTCCACCAAAAATAGTATTTACAAAAGGGAAATAATCTTACGAAAATGTTGAAATTTGCATCTAACCTTTATGCCCCGACGGACATAATGCTATTTGTGCTAAAATATTTGCGTAACACGTATGCAGCACTTGATTCATCTACAAAGGGCTACCAAGATCAATTTTACTCATTTTAACCACATTGAACAACATAGGCAACACTTTAAGTTGTGCCCATTTGAATTTGATAACGTGAGTTGAGAGAACATAAATATATTAGTACGACTATCTCACGTAGATCTTAACACAGATTTATAAATTACATTAATAACAAAGAAAAGTTATTGTCTTTTTATTTATGAAACAAACAAAATATGCACAGAATAATATTCATAACCTGTCAAAATGGATTATTTCACAAATGCCATCAAAAGTAGTATTTACAAAAGGGAAATAAATTTACAAAAATGTTGAAATTTGCATTCAAAACCCAGCATATACGTTTGGAGTTGCTTACAGTTCACCCTTTAGAGTAGCGATTCTCAGTTGGGTGTTCTGCGACAAGTCTTGTCCGTTTTTAGAGATTTTTTTTCATTCACGTTTAAAATTTCTCTTAGTGAATAAAATATAAGAAAAAGAGAGTAACAAGTACAATAATAATACTTTTATGACAATTTAATTTTTGCTTTAATTTTGTTATTAATCCCTGGCAATTTTCTATGATTTCTCACAAATATTTATTTACCGTATGTACCTATAATTATTACAATAATCCCTTGCGTTTGCATTTAAATATATTCATTTACTTTTCTAATACCGAGAAAAGTGTTATTTATGATTAATTTATTATTAGTATTTTTCTCCGTAAAATGAAAGAAAATAAAACCTCCCTTTTTTTACAAGTTTTTTCTGATCCTCTAGCCACCTTTATTTAATTTGGGGGGAAAAGTGTTAGAGATAAGAAATTCACCGAATCGCAAATTTTTTTCTAAAGCTTTTGCCGATCCATGGATCAAAGATCGTTGAGAAAGAGAGTTTTTCATTGCAACAAGAATAATCAAACTAAGAAGCAATTTTAATAGCACGAAATTTCCGAAACGTTGATAAATGCTTTTTTTTTCGAAGTCTTAAATGCTTCAATTGCTTGTTTTCTTTCCTATTCAATCTATTCTGTAAATCAAATGTACTATAAATCAAATGCCAACGTTTCTTTCAAACGGAAAATTGATGTTCCTTGAAAAACGTTGAAACGTTTTCTTACCCTTTAAACTTAAGATAAAGTAATTTTCTTTTTTTTTTTATTTCTTTGGAATTAATTTAATGAACTAACCGCATTTAATAAATACAATTTCTTTCCTACAGCATTTTTTTAAACACATGTTGTTTATTTTTAGTTATTGGCTTATTTTTTACTTTATTTTATGATTTGGTGGTGGTGGTGGTAATTTGTTTCTACAGGTGTTGAGCCGGATACATTTTTAGTTAGTTATATTTATATATTGAAAATTTTGTTGACAAACGTGATTTAAATTATGGAGGTAACATTCGTTTATACTACCTGTAATTACGTATCACATATAATTTGGAAGCTCCTTACTAGTTGGAGCCCCCCCCCCCTCGACACGTGTCTCAAATACCATTTAGTCAAACAGTACTTGCTGTTGAGTTATGAGTGTTTTCTACATTTATTAGGTATCTATTCAGTGTCTTACGGTTCCCCTTAAACTATTATGGAACATGTCAAAGTATAGTGCAGCACCCCCTCATATGCAGTCCCGTCATTTCAAGTTTTTAAGGGGTGGTCAGTAGGTGACTGCTGCACCAAAAAAAATGGGGATCGAAAGAAAGGTATGCGTGGGGGGGTGGGACAGGAAGCAGCACCTCTGAAGGCTTTTTTTGGAATTTGCCTACATTATTAGATTTTAACACTAATGATTAAATGACCCATTAAAAAATGCTATATATGGCCTAAAAGAAAAAGACGTATGTTCTACTCTTGTGAAATAACCAGAAAAAAAGGTCATTTCTAGAATTAGCAGTTTTGACTTTCGTAAAATAATTTAGTCCACTAAGTAAAAAAGAATTTCAATCGATCATTAGTTTTTTATTCTGAAAAAGTGAGGGTTAAAGGCCCCTTTCATTTTGAAAATTAGGGCAGTTTCCCTCCTTGCACCCTGTACGAGCTGCCTATGGGGTGCTCAAAGGGTGCAAACACAATGCAATTTCATCAGAAAACAACAAAAGCTACGCCAACTTATATGTAATAACTCCGATTGCTCAAAGTCTGGGGGGCGGCAATTGACCGTCCTCCTGACCCCCTCTGAATGACAGACGTGCTCATATGTAATATGCATGTGGTTAAGAGTCGTTTTTTTAGGAATTAGGCGGTCAAAAAACTTGACATTTTTTATTTTGCTGAAAATTTCAGAATATGGTCTTTATTTAAAATCATGAAACACGTGTTTTTTTATTTTTGCAAAAAAAAAAAAATTCTTTCCGTTTTGGGAGGTCAAAGTAGCTCTTTTTTTCAATAAAAACATGCCAACTTAGATAAGCCAATACTTTTTGCTTTAGGAGTGAACCGCGGAACTGACAATTATTTTGTGTTCTACTATATCCCCACTAACTGTAAGTACATAAATATTTGTGAACGAGTCTTGGCGTAAAGGTCTGAGGTCACTCAAAGTTGTACGAAAAATAGTTTTTTATTGCAACTTTGACCGACCAAATCTTCTTGTGGCAACAATGAACCACTATGGTGTCAATAAATACCCACTAAAGAGTAGTATCCAAAAATATAAAGATATGTGTGGTTGGATATTTTGCACATTGAAATATTTGACACTGAAATTGCAGAAATCTCAAAATTTCATGACTTTGAGGGTCATTATCTTCTTGCACCATAAGTGATCAGATATAAAACTAATCAGATAATCAGATATAAAATCCCAAAACGGGAAGATTTTTTCTTTTTTTTTTGCAAAAAAAAAAAAAAAAAAACACGTGTTTATTAGTTTTACTAATAAACACTATATTCTGAAGACTATATTCTGAAATTTTCAGCAAAATCAAAAATGTCAAGTTTTTGACTGCCTGATTCTTAAAAAAATCAGCTCTTAATTAGAACTCAACGTTGTATCTCCATCTGAGAACACATTATTCTATGTTTGCATGTAATTTATCCGTATCCATGATTAAATGATTGTGTTTTTGCCTTTTTGATATCTTATTGGACACCTTTCACACTTTGCTGTTTAACCCAATACTTTTCTGGGTCTTTCGTTTCAGAAATAAATAAAAGTCACGAAAATATAGCAACAATGCATCTATATACCTGATCCTTAATCTTTAGAGCTTTTTATTTTTTGGTTAGAACCAATTACATGTTTAGGGAAATTAGTTAAAATATTGTTAGATAGGTGTCGCTGCAAATTGTTAATATACTTTACCATTTCATTTTGCTTCGCTATTTTACTTTGCCCCACATTTCCTTACTTTAATAATATCTCATAGTTTCAGTTCCAGTATTCAGTCCAGTTTGATATTTATTCATCGCTATTTTGGCGAGAAAAATTTCATGCTACGAAAATTAAAATTTTTTGATTTAATGTTAGTATCTTTTCTATCATTAAATATTTAACATACAAATTTATATCTTAATGTGTAGTGTAAACTTCTAACTTCAAAAAATTATTTTGCATTGAAGTAATTTTATTAGACTGTCATTTCTTTCGCAGTTGAATTAATCTCCATCCTAACATCATTATAAATGCTATATACAAATTAATACTCTTAATATAGATTTTTGGAGCCTTAGTTTTGGCGTAGTTGTTTTGGTTTTACTAAATACATATTAGTTTAAGTTTTAAACTAAAGTGGTGTGCCCTGCTTCTTTTTGCATTTATTTTATCATTGGAATAGGTTGAACATATAAATTACTCATAAGTGTTTTATCTTCTATAGGAAAATGATTGTTATACGAAAATCTTCGGGTATCTACGGGATGACCCTGAAACTATTCTTTGATGATAATCGCATGTAAGTCAAAGTAAATAAGTTAATTAATGTCATGGCAAATACTGCATGTCTATTATACTGTGGCTCTGACAAAAACACGTTTGGCTGTCAAACTCTTGAAATTAAGAAACAAACATTTTATTGCAAAGCTTTTATACGTTAAGCGTGAAATTTAAAAAGTCATTGATGAGAATGCTAGGTTTGTTTTAGTTAACAGAGTTCATCAATGCTCAGCTCCAGTGTGATCAATGCAAATCACAGTCAACATTAGGATTGCTACTCAACTTGCTCTTCAGGAAAATTAAGCTCGAAAACCTTTTTCTTACAAGATAATCATCGTAAACAACAGATGACTCTTCTCAGCAATGTCTGCTGTAATTGTGACACCAAAAGCTGGCGCGTGAACTGACATCGGAAACTGAAGACTTTTTTGCATTTAAACCCATTAATGCCTGACATTTTTTTTACAAAGATATCTGTATACTGGTTACAAACTGTTTAATGGACCAGGAAAAATAATTTTAAAAATATCACGTAAAAATTATTTTGTGTGATCAATGCAAATCAGTCAACATTAGGATTGCTACTCAACTTGCTCTTCAGGAAAATTAAGCTCGAAAACCTTTTTCTTACAAGATAATCATCGTAAACAACAGATGACTCTTCTCAGCAATGTCTGCTGTAAGAAAAGAAAAAGGGAGAAGGAAGAAAAAGGAAAGAAAAATCGTCCCTTTAAGGAAAGAAAAATCGTCCCTAGAAAAATCGTCCCTTAAAAGTTACGATAGACCCCAGAGGGTACATACTTTTTTACTATATTTTTTTCTGCCTACGATATAATATTTAAAAAGACGTTTTACAAGAAGAAATAAAATCAGCAATTAACATAAACTGGGAAGCTGGGAATAACTTTGAAAACTTGACCTTTTTTCTTGAGATTGTGAACGAAGTCAATTTTGGTAAAGATAATATTAAAATTGCTACAGAACACACTTTACAATACTTATGTGCTGCAATCTGTTAAAAACGAAGTGAAACAATACCAAGGTGGGTCAATCCATGTCAAATCACCCAGGAAAACGGGATTTTGTAACCCATGTCCTCGGATTTTGATAAAACTTGGTGCATTTATTATTTTTATGGTGGTAAGTAACCATATGAATTCTTTTGCCCATATGTGATCTGGTTTTTGTTTTACAGGCCGTCAAACTTTTGAAAAAATTGCATTTTCTGTCAACCGCTAAGCCTAATCTGCATGTATACGTATCTCTTCAGTAAATTGTGACGGGTGCAGAAATCTTTCAATATTTCCAAAAATTCTCAGATATATTGCTGAAAGTATGAGGATTTAATAAAAAAATACTTGAAATTTATATAATATAATTTTGTTTGAATAAAATTTGAATAAACTACGACAAGCATTTTTTTTCTTGTGCAAAACATGAGTTTACTTAAGTGGCATTTCACGAAAAGGCGGAGGTCCTATTCAATAATGGAAGCATTCGAAATGAGCCTGAAGGTGTGCTCTATCATTGCAAAGAATAAAATTAGTGTTTTTTTTTCGTTTTCTTGTTGCTGTTGCACAATATACACATTTCAGTATCAAAATTTTTGAAAAAAAGTTCTAGTCATTTTCCTAACCTAAATTTCACTGAAAAGCAAACATACCTTTATTTTTAAGTGTATTTACATCCCTATTATGCTACTTGAAAATCATCTTAATCCCTTATTAAGCAGAAAGAAAAGTGAGGAATAATTTATGACTCCCAAATTAAGTAGTTAAGCTCAGAAAAATATCAGATGTAGAAAAAAGATGTGAAAAACATGAATTTACTTTAGTAGCTTTCTATGAAGAGGCGGAGGTCATATTGAATATTAGAAGCATTCTAAATAAACCTAAAGGTGTGTTCTATCATTGCAAAGAACAAAATTAGTGGCTTTGTTGCTTTTGCACAATGTATACATTTCAGTACCAACTTTTTTGAAAAAAGTTCTAGTCATTTCCTAACTTATTTTTCAATATTTTTTGTGTAAAAGAAGCATAGCTCATGCTTTTGTAGCATAAAAACGTATTATATTTATTTTTAATGATTTATAATTGTATTGAATGTGCGAAGAAGAGATAGGATAGCACAGTCTTTGAAGAAAAAATAACAATGAAAAATATGAGTTTCCGAATATTATCGGATTGTTTGTCTTTGAAGTGTTTGTGTGATCCTGTTTTCAGCAAATTTAAGGAATATTCTGTTTGATATTTTAACGCTGGACCTTCCTTGCATTTCCGACGTCGTACAGTACTTGTTGAAGTCACGTTATCATGAAATACTCGGAATACTTATTTTGTACATATTCAATCTCCTTTTGAAGAAAATGATAACATCTTCCAGAATCTTATGTTACGGACAGTTTGACGTAGTTATTTCATCTAACATCTTACTATTTCTTAGTTATAGTAAAGATAATAGTCCTTTCTTAGGTAAAAGATAGTCTTGCTTCAAATCCAGCATAGTCACTTACTTGAAAATTTTCAATTTTTTTCTTTTAAACTCCAATAGCAAGTGTCGAAAGCTGTATTTGCTCTTAACTGGATGCTGAAATTTCTAGTTTATTTTTATTGCATTATGTCTGTCCGGGGCTCTAGCTTTTTAATTATCTCCTATTATTATTTATCAGAGCAAACCAACCTTCCTGATAAGCGAATCCAATGAAAAACAAACGAACCAAAACAAAAAATCTACTCACATTCTTTATCCCTCTTATCACTATGACCCATATTTTGATAAAATAAGAAGAAACCTGATACATGCGCAAATGCAAGGAAGGTTGAGCGTTAAAATGTCAAACAGTATATTCCTTAAATTTGCTGAAAACAGGATCACACAAACACTTCAAAGACAAACAATCCGATAATATTCAGAAACTCACATTTTTAATTATTATTTTTACTTTAAAGATTGTGCTATCCTATCTCTTCTTCGCACATTCAATACAATTATAATTCATTAAAACTAAATATAATACGTTTTTATGCTACAAAAGCATGAACAATGCTTCTTTTACGCAAAAAATATTGAAAATTAAGTACTGAAATGTGTATATTGTCCAGTAGCAACAAGAAAACGAAAAAAAGCCACTAATTTTATTCTTTGCAATGATAGAACACACCTTTAGGTTTATTTCGAATGCTTCTATTATTGAATATGACCTCCGCCTCTTCATAGAAAGCTACTAAAGTAAATTCATGTTTTTCACATCTTTTTTCTACATCTGATATTTTTCTGAGCTTAACTACTTAATTTGGGAGTCATAAATTATTTCTCACTTTTTTTCTGCTTAATAAGGGATTAAGATGATTTTTAAGTAGCATAATAGGGCTGTAAATACACTTAAAAATAAAGGTATGTTTGCTTTTCAGTAAAATTTAGGTTAGGAAAATGACTAGAACTTTTTTTCAAAAATTTTGATACTGAAATGTGTATATTGTGCAACAGCAACAAGAAAACGAAAAAAACCACTAATTTTATTCTTTGCAATGATAGAACACACCTTCAGGCTCATTTCGAATGCTTCCATTATTGAATAGGACCTCCGCCTTTTCGTGAAATGCCACTTAAGTAAACTCATGTTTTGCACAAGAAAAAAAATGCTTGTCGTAGTTTATTCAAAGTTTATTCAAACAAAATTATATTATATAAATTTCAAGTATTTTTTTATTAAATCCTCATACTTTCAGCAATATATCTGAGAATTTTTGGAAATATTGAAAGATTTCTGCACCCGTCACAATTTACTGAAGAGATACGTATACATGCAGATTAGGCTTAGCGGTTGACAGAAAATGCAATTTTTTGAAAAGTTTGACGGCCTGTAAAACAAAAACTAAATCACATATGGGCAAAAGAATTCATATGGTTACTTACCACCATAAAAATAATAAATACACCAAGTTTTATCAAAAACCGAGGACATGGGTTACATGACCGGGTGAACTGACTTGGAATGACCCAGGTACTAATTAAACACTATAATTTGGTTAAAATGTTCATTTTTGGGAAATTCAAACCCTTTTTTGGACCGTCCCTAAAAAAAGACGCTAGACATTAATGGGTTAATGAGTGAGCGGACAAATGGTCAGAACGGTCTGACCTGTAAATAACCATAATTCAATAACATGAGATTTCTCTCACAGCTTCCATGTTGTGTGCTGAACGTTTTACACTAATGAAGAAGCTATATTGTAGCCTTGAGATGGCTATTTGCTGTATTTTCTACCGAATTTGTGTTTCACTTACGTTGGTTCTAACTATACATACCTAATTATATGATTACAAAAGCACCTAGTTTGTTTGGCACTTAGCATCTATAAGAGGATTTCTGCCTCCAGCTTGGAGTCAGATTTATGATTCCTAACTGGGATGAAACTAGTATTTGGATGGCATGGCCGAGCTGGTGGTGTATTTCATGAAGTCACTTGTTGTCAGTTTCAAAAAATTAAAATAGTGTGTTTTGACTCATACTTGTACACTTGTACCTAAATCTGTCTTTTTTCTTCCACATTGTTTTTAGCTTCAACGGATTGAAAGTAACCAGCATTATTCCTGGATCTGCTGCAGAAAGAAAACTTGTGGTTGGAGACGTCATTGTCCAAGTGAACTTCACTATCCTCCACCACATGAGCATTGACTTTGCTCTCAAACAATTATGGCTGGAATCCAAGAAGGATCAACTAATCCTGAAAACTTTGATAAAACGTGACCTTCAACAAGACTCCTTCGATGACAAAAATCTGATTATGGAGGATGTAAAAAATATTATTAAGGACATTGTTCGCTTTGCGGATTAGGACTGCCAATTTGTAAAAAGAATGAACGAATTGACTACTGAAGAAAATCCCCACTCAATTGACGCAAAACTGTTTCAAAACGGAAATCGTTCAAATCAAGAATTTCGGCAGCGATTAACAGGTAAGTTTCATTTCTTTCTTCATATCACTTTTGCTGAATTATTTTGATGTGACACTAAAACTAATTAAGTAATATTACTTTCACTCCTTTTACTCATACTTCGATACGTTTGCCACAAATTGCAGCTTTCAAATGTTTTTCAAAAAATCAAATATTCTCTCGTGGTAGTTATTTATATCAAATGAATCAGATCTTGCATAACATATTGAGGTTAACATAACAGTTTGTTCATAACATAACAGTTTTGAGGAATTGTGCTAAATCCCGTGTGTCTATAACAGGGGTCTCACAGCTCAAATATTCGGATCGATTGCTTAGAAAGCTTGAGATGAAGGAATTTTCAACCTACCTATTTCAAAATGAAATGGCCTGTTTCTGATTTAGTTTACCCCGCTACATCTCTGTGGTCAAACTACACTGGTTATCAAAAATCACAAAAATGACTATTACTCAAGAAGTTACTTGTAGTTTTTTATGAAACTTGGCCACATTGTACAACACATAGTAAGGTATAAATAACATTAAAAAAAAATACCAGACAATTATGGTATTATAAAAAAAATATGCACTTTCAAAATGAACAAATTTGAGGTGTCAGTTTGATATTGGGGAAGTACCTTCAATATGGTATATGATCCCCTCTAACAGCAATACAGCACGAGCAGCGATGCGTGATACTGTCAATTATTCGGTCTATAAATTCTACAGAAAGCAAGAGCCACTGATCTTGCAAAGCAGTAGCAAGCGTGGCAAGGGTTTAAGTGGGTGGGTTGAGGGCAGCAATACGCCTCCCTAAAGCTTCCCAAACGTGCTCGATAGGATTCAAGTCCGGGGAACAAGCTGGCCACTCCACGCGCAGAATTGTAGCGTGTTCCAGATAATTGTCTATGATGCGAGCTCGGTGCGGTCTTGCGTTATCGTCCTGTAGCAGGAATGCATCACCTATTGCCGCGGCGTATGGGCGAACATAAGTATCAAGGATGTCATCCCTATAAATTTGAGCATTTACAGTTCCCCTGGGAAAGACATGGAGGTTTGTGCGTCCACCCAAAGAGATGCCACCCCAAACAAAGACACTGCCTCTTCCGTATGCATCTCTTTCGCGAATGTTTGACGGATGATAACGGGTTCCAGGTTTCCTCCATATCGAATGACGCCTACTATCACTTTCTAGACTAAATCTAGACTCGTCCCTAAAGAGTACAACCCTCCATTGGTCATGCGTCCAATGAACATGTTGTCGTGCCCACTGTAAACGGTCCCTCCTATGGCGTGATGACAACGGCACACAAATAACTGGTCGTCTCGCATACAGACCACCTTCGTGAACCCTTCTACGCACGGTAGAAGTTGACACCAACCTTCCGGTGGCTGCCGCCAGGGAGGATCTGAGAAGAGTCGGAGTAGCAGATCCTGTGGTTAAAAATTGGCTCCAAAGTCTATGAACCACAGAAGGACTCACATTTAGCCACCTGGCCACTTCTGTTTGACTTTGTCCTGCCTCTAGTCTACCAAGGGCTCTGCATCTTAGTTCTGTAGGTAAATGATGCCTAGAAGTCATAGCTACGAGTTGGCGATCTCAGATTTCTTTTTGTAGTATCACGACGATTTTTATAGGCTTGCTCTTAAACGTGGTTTTTTAAGCTCCTCGAAGATGACGTACTCCGATTGCAGCGCCACTGATTTGCATAACATAGTTTTACTCAGCAACTCTTACTTAGCAACATATCCAAATTTTGCATGATTTGGATTATTTTTCAAGGAGTTATCGCGATTTTTGTGATTTTTCCTTAATTTATGATAACCAGTGTATAATACTATACTCTGTTTATGAAAAATATAGACAGAAAAGAAGCAAGTTGCTTGCAGGTTTGCTCCTTTACCATTTTTCACGATTATATCTGGAAACCCACAGTATTCGCAAAAACTGTCTAGTTGGCGCAAATTCGTTCTTGTCTAAGCCAAAAGCACGAGTATCGTCGCAAAATGACGTATTTCTTCTTTTACATCTAATATATCTTTCTCGTGAACACGGTATAAGTCACCGTTAAAATACAAATTAAGAAACGTATTACTCTCTTAAAACATTACTTCTTGAACATTTTATGCTATTTTAAACTACATCTAAGAGAAATTACATGAAAGTTTCTTTGTTTCTTTTCAGATTCAATGCTGCTCGTAAAAAATCCAAATAGATTGATGATTCGTTTGAAAAGAATCTGATGACGACTAAGATCTCAGAATGTCTGAAAAGAGCTGGTCAAATAAGATCTGTGATCAGCTCGAGAGGCCGCAAAAGGATTAAGATCTGGGATGGTGGGGCGGCCCCCTGGGGAGTTCTGCCGCGCTAAGCCCATCAGTCGTATCTGAAGTCGAGTCAAATATGAGAAATTGCATTTTTAATTTATGCACCTTTATATACTTGATTTAAATACAGCTTTTTCGGATTTATATTCACGAATGAACATGCAGTACTGTATTTAGGTAAACATGTTCTAAAAAATGACCTGAAGGCAATATCTCAATTTTTATTTTTATTTTTTTCCTTTGAAGTGCAGATACGACTTCTGTGCTTGAAACGGTAGTGTTACAGGTTTTTCTGGACACAATCAGCAAACATTTACTTACAAAATGATCCCATTTTGTAGTCTGTTTTGAATGATTAACGCTGTTGACAGTGAAACGAATGTGAATATGTTAACTGAAGTGATAGCTCAATGGAATTGGGGAGAAATAAACAGAGCACCATTTTTACCCACAGAACATTTAACTTAACACTGATTGAAAACCCGAAATAGAAAACTAATAATTTTAGTACCAATATCAAAATGCATTAACAAAATCTACAAATTTTAGCACTGTACTACTGTCACCTTTTTACTTAAAATATCATAAAACACAGCAGCAGTTGGCTTCTCCCACCCATAACTTTCGAAAGTCTACTTTACAAGACTACTTTTGTTTGCAAAAAATTTTCGAAAACCGCGATTCTCCATAATCACAGCACATTACTAAGGCAAGTTATTGTACTGATTTATATGCTTCTTCACATATAAAATCCATTTCTCAGAACCAGAACGACTTAAGTTCAAATATGGCGATTTGTTCTTTAATACTTCATTGTATGTACAATCTTATTCCGCATCGACCCATGAGAACGTTATTCTGATTACAAAAGATATTCCTTTACAATTATTGAGCCGTGTTAAAAAAGCACGAGTCTCATCCTTTGCGATGCATCTGACAATCGTTTTCGCTCTTTCCTGAAAAGTTACAAAAATGGACTTACGTTAGTCTGGTTATGAGGTACAGAAATATCATCTTCATGTCCCTTTCGCCTACAACCCCATATGGAGTCGTCATTCCAATTGCGTTGTGTCTCTGAAGCCCCGAGTCCAGAAAAATGCTTACGGAAGCCTACCTCCACGTGGTACTCCCTGGGCAACGCTGTCAAATTGTAGACAGCGGCTAAGATGCTTCCGTTAGTAAATATTTTTGCTTTTTTGATTTTAAGGTAAAAATCATCTTGTTCTAAAATCTGTTACTAAAAAAAAAAAAAAAAAACTGCCATATGAATAAAACAATGTTGTTTTCCCGTTTCTTTCGTGATTGGTATTTTTTTCTGTTATGTCATTCATTTACATAGTACATTAAGGAATTATGATAACACTATTCCATTATTTATTACGCTCTACAAAGTAAAAAAAAGTATTGTAATCACATAAAACGGAAAATCACTCAAATTTTGAATTGAATTTCCATCCTACTCACTCCCGAATACTGCTGACGAGGGAGACACACAACTAGTATAAAAATGAAACTAGTTCAAACAGACAACAATCTAAAGCGTATCTCGAGACATTTTTGACGCTAAAATGCTTTTGCCTTCGTCCACCCATTACCGAGACATAAAGGCTTAAAAACTATCGAAATTTTACGAAAAGCGCCAAATTTTGCAAAATGGCGAGAAATTGATCACGCAATTTTACCGTTTGCATCCATTTACGAATGGAGTAAAAGATAACTTATATTGTTCACAGCAGGCTTTAAGGTCTAAAAATTTAACAACAGGGTCATGAGGGCAAACATTTATGGGTCCAGAAAATTGTTTTAGAATGCTCATTCGATTGTTATTTGTTTGAAAATATTTCTTTATTACACTATCGGACAGTAGTCTGGTGAGCACTCTGAGAGTGAATATGCATTTACAGGGTGCCAAAGCGTTCGTTTTGTCCGAGAACTGATGCAAGGAAGTCACGCTAGGGATAATCGCTTCTCTCTTGAGGGACTTGGCAGCGTCAATGTTTCGCAATTGAAGTCCCAACAAGAAGTTCTGTCAATAACTAAATGAGCCTACTTTCCCGTACATCGACATCGGCATTCTAGCATCTGATTATTATTCTCTTGATTATCTGAGACTAAAAATTATGTCAAACATACCTTTTTAGCACTTAAAGCTGATTTCTAAAAGCAAAATATACCCCTCTCATCAGATGAAATAGACACATAAAAAGTGACTAAATGAATAAATAAAGTTTTGTCGCACCTTTTAAAGAATGTAACTGTTATAGTTCTTCCGTAGAAAAATTCCTCAATTGTTTTCAAAAAAAAAATAATAATAAAAAGTACAAAGTACATCAAAACACATTTTATCAAAGAAAGAAAAAAAAGGAGAAAACAAAACTCGTCCGTTGATAAAATGTCTCGAATTTCACTTTTAATCCGTTGCCAGTTGTTAAATATAAATAAGAATAAAATGACCTCGTGAATGAAACATTTTTGTTACAAAAAAAATCGTCTGCCAAAAAAAAATAATAATAATAATAAATAATAAATAAAAAAAATGAATAAATAAACAAAAAATCGTCTGCACAGTCAGTCATTTTTTTCTGAGCCTGCATTTCCGCCATGTTTGCGGAGTCGGAATCAGGAGTCCTCAGAAAAGTACTTTACAAACATATTTATCAAAACAACTCAGTTTGAAGGAAATCCGACTTTAAGTTCAGGACCAACATTCAACTTAAATTACCCGTAGGCGCTAATGTTAAATTTTTTTCTGAACGGTTCAATATTGAACGAAAAGTGGTTCAAATCAAAAAGCGAAATAAGGGAATGAGATGTCCTCGCCGAGATCTATCGAACAAAAACAAGTTTATTCCATTCGGATGGTTCACTCAGAAGTTATTAGGTGGGGAAAGGTTGCTCGAACGGTTCAATGTTGAACGAAAAAATGTTCAAATTGAAAATTTAAATACGGTAATGAAGTATCCTTGCTGAGATTCTTCGAGCAAAAAAAAAAAAAAAAGTTTATTTAAATCGGACTGTTCACTCAAAAGTTATTAGGGGTGACAGCTTGCTTGAGCGGTTCAATGTTGAACGAAAAATTGTTCGTATTGGAAATGTAAATACGGGAATGAAGTATCCTTGAGAAGATCTTTCGAACAAAAAAAAGTTTGTTCAAATCGGACTGTTCACTCAAAAGTTAGCATCGCGGGACAGGTTATTTGAACGGTTCAAAGTTGAACCAAAAAATGTTCAAATAGAAAAATCAAATATGGGAATGAGCTGTACTCGCCAAGATCTTTCCAACAAAAAAAAGTTTGTCCAAATCGGAATGTTCATTCAAAAGTTATTAGGGGGGACAGACAGACCGACCGACCGACCGACATACAAATTCCCCATCTCAATACTCGACTTTCAAATTTTTAATTTTTCGATATTCATTTTACCTTTTTATTTTTTTAACTTGGCGATAATTTTTAGACTTGGCGATATTTTTTGCACTTGGCGATATTTTTTTGATGCATTTAGCTACTTTTAATACCTTTTTCGTCTTTCTTTTCTTTTTAACGGGAAAGTAGGCTAAAACGGTAGTGTAGTCCATCTTTGATGACGTTAGCGAAAGGAGTGAGGTTCTGGGACTTTCTACCGGTAATTTTTCGAAATTGAAGTTCCGGAAATAAAATATTTGACCGCCTTTGACGATGTTAGGGACTGTTCAAACCATTCGACCGGAATCATTAAGCGTATTGTTGAAGATGGCTTACGGCTACATTTGATCAAGGTGAAGACAAACACTGATATAAGTCCAGCCTTTGCACTTATTATTTTCTTAGACTTTGTAATTTTATGTCGAAGTAAGAAAAAGTCGGTTTTACAAAATATATCAAAGTAAAATTTCCTCTTTTCAACTGAAATTACTTAAGGGTAGGTAATAAAAATTTAACAGTATAATAACTACATTTAAATTAATATAACTCATTTTAATAAAAGTAACTCATTTTGTTGATGGGTACGCATAGTTAATAAGAAGCAAAGAGACGCATGAGTCTAAAAAAGTCGATAACACCTGATCTATGGGATGATAATAAATGATACACGCAAAAAGATATATATATATATAGTTTCTGGACCACCTACCAGAGATGGAATTAGTATACTTTCTTAAAGAGCAGATCTAGCATTCAGTCGATCTCATTTTTTTAAATATACATATCTTAAACATTTCGTTGCCGACCTCCTCCTCTGGTGGTCAGAGAAGTTCGACTCGGATAAGGAGGTTCCGGGTTCAAATCCCGTCTGATCCATGAATGTACTTTCTCTTTCTTGTCCTAGTTCTTACTATTTGTGTATGTTGTTGTGCTATGAGTGGTTGCCTAAACGGAACCCTATGACATGTGTGTACAGCTGAAAAAGTGAAGCAGAGCACCCCAAATTGACTGCCTAGCTGGCGCAAGGCAGCAATAGCAACAAACATTTCTTTGCATTTTAAGACATTTGTCTTGCCTGTAAATGCTTGAATACTTTATATGCATTAAAATATTTATGGAGTATCAATCGTTGCTTGGAGTTAGACGCAAAACAAGTTCAAAGCTTGAGCCCTAAGCTAGCTCTTTAGCTTCAACGTATTTAACACTTGATTAATTACACACTCTATGACTTCTGCAACTCTTTGCATACACATATGAGTTGCTAATCTCAGCATTTTAACACACGACTGAAAATTCACTCAAGCATCGCTCTATTACCTTCCTCCCATTTATTCTTAGACTTGAAATGAAATTCTTACAAAAGGAAATAGATGCTAGGATGTTAGTATTGAACATAGTCTTTAACAGCTTTTGGTAGGACTTTAAAACCGTTTTCTCTAATGAGTGCTCATAACTGAAAATAATTGTGGACCAAAATAGTTAGTGAAAACAATCATTTTCAAGAAACTCTTCAAAACAAAAGTGTGTTAGCTTCACGTCGGAAAATATTAAATCGTTTGAACTCTAATACAGTACCGTTTTTATTATTTGAAATACACGCACTCTGGTTTGTCGCTTTACTCTGCTTTTTAATTGTATAACGTCGCAAAGTATATCATACCGTACAGTCTGTAGAAAAACTCATGCATGCTTTATAAAATTTTTAACTACCTAACAATTTCTCTAGTAAAAAAGAGTTAAAAGAAATTACTTTGTACGTATGTACCTTCACGTCGAATTACAAAATAAATGCATGTCTTACTCTGTATGTTGGGCTAATTAAATGCGAGTTTCTCAGAAATATTCCACTTATTTCTTGTTTTTCAAACTTTAATAGCTTTTTCAAAACAAAAAAAAATAATTTCTTGATGTTTTTTCCTTTTGCAATTCAGATATGTATTTTTGCTCTAAACATATTCATTTACCTTTCATCTGAAAAATGAGCTCTACTTAAGAAATAATGAAATAAAAGTAAGCTTCGTGTTTCTATTTATTTGCTTAAAAAAATATTTGTCCATATCCATTTTCTGAGAATCAATAATTTATTTTGGTAACTGGAGACAAATGGAACAAAAATAAATATTGCATTCATTCAAAAATTTATTTATTTTCTTTGGGGGGTTTGCGCACTATGTGGCTCTTTGGTTCAGGTTTTTAAAATAAATTGTTACTAAAATCTTATCTTTTTAACATTTTTGTTCTACATTCTATTTTTACCTCGCTCTAATGTTTTAAATGTAAGACCAAACATTATAATTTCGTTTATTTCAAAACATGTAGATCATAGAGAAAAATAAATAAGTTCAGAAATCTTATAACATACAGTCGCCCTATAAGCTATTTTATTGCAATTATATTTTTGAATTAGCAAACACTTTATTGTGTAAAATAGCTTAATTACAAATCAATCACAATATAAGCCTTGTAATTAATGTTAATACAAGTTTAAATTGAAGGGGCAAGTGAATAAAGATGATAGGTGACATTTTTTTAAGAACCTGCTTTTTACATTGGATGAAGGTGATAAGGTTTTTTTTTTATGAAAGCTTTTTCTAGAAATTTAAAAAATTGTCACATATCAGCTTTATACACTTGTCCCTTCAATTGTGATTATGAGTTAACACATTTGAACACATTAATTTGAATTTGTGTAAATCGGCGAAATTCAAATGTCACATATCACTTCTATCCACTTGCCCCTCCAATTTAAGTTTAACTGAAATCAGTAACCTTAAAAACTTCACAAGTTGCAGAAGTTTATTTACCTACTATTAAAGGTTTTCTCTCTCAAAAGAACGCCTGAATCAAAATATAATGTTTTTATTATTATTATTTAATTTTTTAAGCCGGTTTTAATTTTGTTTTCCCTAATAAGCTTTCTTTCCTTTCATTGGTTTCTTCTCCTTTTCATTTTTTGCTTCTCTGGGGTTTGCAGTTATCTACATAAATTTAGTATTGAAGCTTCTTATCTTTTCTGGGCTTTGGTCAACTATTTCGGTGGAAATTTTGCGGTAGTAATGGTTTGTGCTTAAAATCAGATTGAAAAGAATGCATGCCTGCAAATCCTTCACAATCTAAATATAGTTTACTTGTGCGTATTATCAGGACTGCACTCAGACAATATAAATATGAACTTTTGCGGAAATGAACACTTGTTGCATGATTTTAGTTGATTCACTTGTTTTTCAGGTAATACAGGGTGTCCACAAATAACTGACGGCAAAATTCATTTGTGCATAAATTACATTCAAAATGTTTTTTAAAGTTTGCCAAAACTTAATAGTTTTAGTTTAATTCCATGAGCAGAGACGATTTTTGAATTAAAATCCGTTTTATTCCTTGGATTGCACAGGTCTGCAAAAAAAAATTTTTGAACAGATGCATGGGATGTTTTGACTGATTTTAATGTTTTTCAGTGCGCTTAATCCGAATATGAGCTTCATTTTTTTTCCCATCACGTACAGATTTTTGCAATACGTGAGGACTTAATTGTCAAAGTCCAATAAAAGTTACAAAGAAAATCATGTATTTATTCGAAAAAAAAAGCTTTACAATTTTTTTACTCATTACAACACATTTTATAAAGTGGGTCACATTAGGTCTTTACTCCTTTTTACGGTAAAACCATGTTTTTCCTTTTATTGATACTCTTATTGGTGCACTTTCGCTGGTTGGATCTTGATGTTTCCCGCTTGAGCATCCAAAAGTAGTATGACATCATATTTACGTCCCACTTTCCTTGGTAACGTCTCTCTATGTCTTTCACATCTCGATGAAACCTCTCACCATGTTCCTCACTAAAGACACCAAGATTGTTGGGAAAATAGTCTACATGTGAATGTAGAAAAATGGATTTTTAAACTCATGTTACAGTGCTGAACTTTGGAAGGCAGCCAACATCCTCTTAACGATGTTTTCAGAGCCATAGTCTTTGCTACTTCCCAAAAACTTTTGTACCACATCCTTGAATGAGTTCTATGCTTCTTTTTCAGTTTCATTCATTGATTGATTCAAAAAACAATGGGTAAGATAAAAGTTTGCTTATGTCAGGTCCTGTGAATATTCCCTCTTTCAATTTAGCTTCAGAAAACTTCGGAAACTTCGAACAAACATATTTGAAAGTCTCCATCTTTTAACAAACCCTCGATAAATTGCTTCGTCAGTCCTAATTTCATGTGAAGATTTGGAAATAGCACTTTTTCACGATCAACCACTATACTGCTCAACGTGGAATACCACGACTAGATCCAGCACCTTTGACGATTTCTATTTTAAAAAGAGGTGTGCACTTGATTAAAAAATGCACCATGGCAGCATTTCTGCTTATTCTAAAAAAAAAAAAAGAAAAAAAATTCCCTTGATCTGATAAGGAAGCGGAATAAGTTAAAAAAAAAACCCTTCAATACAAACCAATACTTTTAATAAACGAATCCAACGAAAAATAAATAAATAAATTCCTCCCACATTCTTTATCTCTCTTATCCCTATCACCCTTATTTTAATAAAATCCTGAATAGTCCAGGAACCCAGTGCAACATATATGAACCTGATCAATGTGGCTCTGTAGGTGAGTGTAGCAGGCATGTTTTCACTTTTCCCCATCTAACGCCCAACCTCGCTCTCCCCCCCCCCTTTTTTTTTCAGTTTTTATAAATGTAGGTACTCTTTGAACATCAAAGAAGCAAATAAGAAAAACTGTTTGTAATAAACATTTTTCTAAATCATAAATTAGTAGAGAATTTTTTTCAGTTAAATAGAGGTAAAATGGTATATTACCGCATGCAGTACACACGTTTTAGCGGGAAAACTGTACGTGATGGACAAAAGCGGAGGTCATTTTCGAATTCAGCACACCGAAAAACATAAAGAACACTCAAAATATCCCATGCAGTTTTTTGGTTGCAGACTTGTGTTATCAAGATAGTAGATGCTAAACCCCGTTTAATTCTCGAATTGCATTTAACAAGTAAGAGGAATTGCGATTTTTATAAAAAACTAGCTGACTCGGCCAAGCGTTGCCGTGGCTAAGGTATGGGTTAATAAAATAATAGTAAAAAAATAAGCTATAATAGTAATAATTTGAAAACTTATGAATGCAGAGAGGTACGTTTAGAAAATACAATTCTGAGAAAAATCACTGTAAATTTTAATATTACACAGGTAAAAGTTTACAAATTACAGTAAAACCTTTTTTTTATTACAATACAATTGAAATACAAAATCACAAAAAAATGAATATTGTATAACTTAAAAACTCGAAAAGGTACGATATTTACGAAACAGTTGAATTTTGAATCGCAAACTATGAGGTGTATATTTATGTTACAAAGCAATGTAACGGTAAAAATTGTGTGTATAGAAATAATTTTAATCTTCGCACCATAAAACAGTACATTTTCCCTCCTATGAATTTGTTTTTTGAATAGTAAATACCAAATGTATTGTTGAACGATAATTTGCAAATTTATTGCTGCAGATGGATGCGCTTAGCAAATACAATTCTGAATTAAATCGCTAAAAATTTAAATATTACATAGGTAAAAGATCACATAATGCATTGCGCCTTTCCTTGTCTAAATACACCTGACATAAAAATCGCTAAAAAATATGAATATTTTATAACTCAAAGCTCGAAAAAGGTATGACATTTTTCACTAAAATAATTTTCCTAAAAAAATATTTATACCTAAACATGAGTGAAAATTATTTTTTTTTAAACATACAAAATAGGATATGTTAAGCATCTAAACTGCTTTAATAAATTGAATTAAGTAAAGGAGAAGTAAGCAAATAATACTTTTCCGAATATTGATTTAATAATACTTACACGCACAATTTAAATTAAGAGAATCGGGACGAATATTCCAGAAACCGATTCGACATCCTTGATCGTTACCACTATTGCTTTTTGCTTCCGAAGCAACTGACAACCCAGCAGCAGATTTTATCTTATAGAAGCCAAGAATACAGAAAAGCTGGTAGCTAAATAGATAATTTGCAATAAAAAATATATTGCGGTCCTAAATTGAGATAAAAACTATCCTATCATTTAAGATGGACCAAACTGAAACTGCGTTCAAAATTTAGTTAAAATCGCTTCAGTAGCTGAGAGTCCATTGGCCACAAACACAGGGACACGTAATATTATATATTAAGATTAAAGTATTTAAATGTGTCAAAGAGATTAATTGAAAGAACTTTAAAACGGTTTAAAGAAACATTTAAGGTAGAAATAAGGTATAGTGGAAGAAAACGAAGTGTACGAATAAAAAAATGAGCAAAATGAGCTCGTAAAACAGTGCCTCTGTAGTGCATGCCGCTGCAGAAGCCTTTCCAAAAAGATTGTCATCTGTGGTTAGAGTTAAAGGCGCGAGAATAGAAACCATTACTTACACATTGATCAACAATGATGTTACTTTCATTTAACAATTATTTTAACATTATAGAAAAACTTGTATTACAGTAATAAAATGTTTTTGAGCCGTCGGTTATTTGTGGGCACCCTGTATATGCGCATACAAGACGAGCAATTTAAATGCGTATCTATAAAGGAAAAACTTCCTTGCATAGTTTAAGTCTAAAATATGGTTTAAAACCGGTTCTTTTTGCCAATACTTTTGAGTATTTTGCATGATTTTAGATGATGAACAACACTAGAATCCCGACTGACTTTGTATGCCTAAATTTACGTCGAGAGTCATTTTAACCCTCAGAAAAGAAATATGTATAGTTTGGTGCAGAATGTTATGATACTTGTAAAATTATTCAAAAAAAAAAAAATCACTACATGAAGAGAAATCAAGTTACAGTACAAGACAACCACTCCAACACCTGAGATGGTCTAATGACAAAACCCGCCTAACAATAGACGTACTCCCTGCTATTACAAAAACATTTTTCCTCTCCCTAATATTCATGCTCAGAGATTAATAGTCTGCACCAAAAAACTGTCCAAGACCTATGTGTACCAGCCTGATCGAGCTCCACGCTAAGCCTTGGTTTCCTAGAACGCGATTATCGTCGCCGACGCCGGGCGCGACTGCACGCTGGAATCAGAACCAGTTTGATTGGAGCGTGGCTTGAAGCGACGTCAATCTGCGGCTTAGGTGCATGCGCAGAAGGCGGCAGCGACAGTCGCCTCGCCAGAAATCAACGATTTCACTCCTAGGAAAGCAAGGCTTTATGAATAAAAAACCGAAAAGCGACGTTTAAAAACACAAATAGATGAAGTTAAAACTGGCAAACATGTTTCAAAAGCATAAAGCTTCCTTCTTCAGTGCCAAGCAAGAAATGGAAAGAAACAAAGTGCTGGGAGAGTTTAAATAGCAAAGGAGCAAAAGCTAGGCCAATCAGGTGTCAGCGTGTGCCAAGCCCTGATTTGGCGTTGCGTTGTCAGAAAATTTAAAAGCATGAAGTAAAATTGGCGAGATGTGTGGAACTGCAAAGGATTCGTTACAAATATTACTTAAATTTTTACTTAAATTTTTATGAACATGAAATACTTCTAAGAAATCCAACTCGCCAACAGTTAAAGGTCTGCAAATAATTTTAGCTTCGGAGAAAACAAATCTATGGCCCATTTCCCAACAGTGTTTCGCGATTGAGGATTTTGAGAGTTCTTTCTTTTTAACATAATTTTCATGTTCCTTTAACCTAATTTTTAGCGCTCTTCGGGTCTGTCCGACGTAACCAATTTGACATTCACATTTTATGTGATAAATACCATATGCTTTATGCTTTAAAGCCTTTGGTTGATTTGAATGCTGAGCACTTCCTAAGGAAGATGCCTTAATTTTTTAAAAAATTAATGAGAATGGCCTGTATAAAATTAAAATTATATTAACTTCTAAATTAATCTTCGGTTTAAAAATGGATTCAAATTCTATGGACGAAACGTAATAACACATTGAAATCAAATATTTTGAGCAAGCATGCAATTGTACTTGAGTTTCCAAATGGTAACATTCTAAATTACTGGGAATAATAGATTTTCGATTGTCGCATGCATGAGAAAAAACTTTTCCGAGTAATTTTCTGTTTTATTTCCTTCCTCAAAAGGATCATGTTTTCTTCTTATATTTAATGATTACTTGAAATTTATCAAACGTTTTGGACAGCATCAACTGTAAGCTGAATCAAATCTGAGTTTCCCCTCTCGTAGATCTCCAAATATTGGTAATCAATATCGTATTTTTGAGCCTAGAGAAAGTTAAAAATTCCGTCAAACGGAAAGAAGAAAAGAGATTTGCTAAATGTTTTATATGAAAGCATTTATTCAGAGTTCGGACAAAAGTAAACTACTAAGTTTATAGGGTTATATTTTGTAAATCACTTTTTTTTCTGAAAGATAAGTAGTTGCGTCAATAATTCTTCGATAAAATGTTAATTGCTGTAAAATAGTCTCAATCGAACAACTTCATCTTGTAGTAGAGAAAATATCAACGTAAAATAGGCACAAATAAGCAGAGATATTGCAGACACGTGTTTCGGCGTTACAAGGAAAAAGACGTTCCTTGTAAAGCCGAAACACGTGTCTGCAGTATCTCTGCTTATTTGTGCCTATTTTACGTTGATATTTTCTCTACTACATCAATAGCACAAAGGTATTTGTAAACTTTAACTTCATCTTGTTTTAAATATGCTTTTTATGTCAAGATCCAAAGCTAATATGTTCTGATAAGGTAAAGCATATAATGTCTTGTGTTTTGCTTTCCTCCAAACTTGAATGAAGAGTCATAATGGATTGAAAATTGTTAAGAAATTAATTTCATGACATTTAAAAAAAAACACGGTTCTTTTGACTTTTTCTTATAATAATGGAAGTTCAGGACTATGTTATTAACCTAAAACTATTTAACTAACTATGAAAAGGATTTCTAGTAGCAGCAATCAATTCAAAAGATGAATGAAATTCCAACTTTCAGAATGATTAATTGCCTATAAATGATACCTATATATGCTATCGTTATCATATAAGTAATTTTTTCTCCTACTTACCGATTTATACAAACCTTACAGTCATCGACGAATTTTCCTTTGTGATGAAAATTTCAACTTAAAGTGTCACCCCTTAAATCAAACGAGAGACACATCCTATCAAACTTTTATACTTAATTTATCAAGGAAGAGAGAAATACAGTTAACTCTTACTTATACGCCGCCTCGTTTATGCGCCTTTTTCACTTATACGACGATTTTAAATGGTCCCAGCACATTCCATGGCATAGTAATGATAGTATCATTCGTTTATGCGTCGCTCTAAAGATAAATATTTCACTTATGCGCCGAATTTTCATTAAAATGTAAAAAAATAATTTATTTTCTTTAAAAAATAAGCATTTTTCTTCACTTTCCTCTTTAATCTTTCGCCTTTACTGCTCAGGGAAGGCATTTTTTCCGCATGAACTAGAGTTTGGAGAGGGACAATTATCTATTATGCATCGTTTTAAAGGGAACAGTTTGTAATTAGGTATGCTACAATTTTTGTTATCTCTTTATCATTGTATTTACGTTACAGTAATTGCCAAACCGTAGTGATATGTCCCTTTTCTATAGAAACATTCTTATTCATTCTCTCATTAGAAACTATTTTGCGTTTTAGTCCTTTAAATAGGCTTGTTCACTTATACGTCTCTTTCACTTATGCGCCTTTTTCTGTTGGTCCCTTGGGCCGGCGTATAAGTGAGAGTTTACTGTAAGTTTTAAAAAAGCAAAGATGCAGCCCATTGGGACCTTTGTGTCACTTGTCAATATAAATTTCTTGTTCATTGACTTGAATCGTAAATCATTTCAGAAAATGTATCTTGTAGAAAAAAAATTACACCCCCTCTCCTCCTAAGAAAATTAAAAGCATATATTTCTATGAAAATAAAAATTACATTTTTGCTAAATCACAAGTCTGCTTTCGCCGGCTTTGTTTTAATTAACACAAAGAGAAATATTTTTAAACTACTAACAACTTGTATATCGAATATTCCCTGCAAAATAAATAAAAAGCATCTAAATACTCACCTCTATTATTAATGGTTATAAGTTTACATATTGAATAAATCTGCTACAAAGAAATCATGATGAGAAAGCAACTGGAGCAATCTTTCGAAGAAATATTTTTATGTATGTATAGCAGAACACATTCAGACATTGAATCTGGACAAATAAAGAAAATATAAGGACTCAGCAGTTTGCTTAGATGTTTTCTCTGGATTAAGATATATTTCTTCCTTTTATTATTGAGCTCAGACGTTGGTAACGTGGGATTAGCTCTCTTAGTAGAGCAAAGATTTTCGAATAAGAAAGTTGTTCTTCTTTATTCGGGAACATAGTAAGAAAACTACCTTCATTATTAATTATTTCATTTAGGTATAATACAACATTTTTTTTTATTTATAACTGGATAGTAAGCTTGAAAAAAAATTCAAAATACTGTTATTGTTCATTGGCTGCAACATACTACAGTGACAAATGATAACAATTATGACACATTTAATAAACATTAAAGGACATGTCCTGCCCTAAATAGCACTAAAAAGTTAGATTTACTCTTTTAAAAGACCATAAAACTAGGAGAAAATTTATTCTAAATTAAACTTAAATTTCCATTTTAGGAAAAAATTCAATCAAACTCAAGTAGTTTAGTATTACACTGAAGTGACAAAAGTCATGGGATAGCAATATGCAAATTTTCAGATGGCAGTAGCATCGCATAGAACAGGTATAAATGCGCAGTGCTTTTACAGAGCTTTCATTTCTGTTCAAGTTATTCATGTGAAGAGGTTTTAACGTGATGATGACCGCACGACGTGAATTAACAGACTTTGAACGCGGAATGTTAGTTGGAGCTAGACGCATGGGTCATGCCATTTCGGAAATCGTTAGAGAATTCAACATTCCCAGATCCACTGTGTCAAGAGTGTGCCGAGAGTATGAAATTTCAGGCATAACATCCCACCATGGACAGCGCAGTGGTCGACCGCCTGCACTTAAAGATCGAGACCGGCGACGTCTGCAAAGAGTCGTAAATTCTAACAGACAAGCAACACTGCGTCAAATCACCGTAGAAATCAATGTGGGACGTACAATGGACGTGTCTGCTAGAACTGTGCGGAGAAATTTGGATTTCTTGGGCTATTCCAGCAGAAGACCGACTCGAGTGCCTTTACTGACAGAACGACATCGCTTGCAGCGACTCTCGTGGGCACGTGAGCATATCGGTTGGTCCCTAGATGAATGGAAAACCGTGGCCTGGTCCGATGAGTCACGATTTCAGCTGGTAAGAGCCGATGGTAGGGTTCGAGTGTGGCGCAGACCCCACGAAGCCATGGACCCAAACTGTCAGCAAGGCACTGTTCAAGCTGGTGGTGGCTCCGTAATGGTGTGGGCTGTTTTTTCATGGCATGGACTTGGTCCTCTAGTGCGACTGGACCGAACATTGACTGGAAATGCTTATGTGCAGCTACTTGGAGATCACTTGCAGCCATTCATGGACTTCATGTACCCAAACAACGATGGGATTTTTATGGATGACAATGCGCCATGTCACCGGGCCACAACTGTTCGCAATTGGTTTGAAGAAAATTCTGGACAATTCCAACGAATGATTTGGCCACCTAGATCGCCCGACATGAATCCCATTGAGCATTTATGGGACACCATCGAGAGGTCTGTTCGTGCCCAAAATCCTGCCCCATCAACGCTTTCACAATTATGGACGTCTATCGAGACAGCATGGCTCAATATTCCTGCAGAAGACTTCCAACGACTTGTTGAGTCCATGCCACGTCGAGTTGTTGCACTTCGCCGGGCAAAAGGAGGGCCGACACGATATTAAGAGGTATCCCATGACTTTTGTCACTTCAGTGTATTTTCTACATTGGAAAAGGTAGAATAACACTTTAAACAAAGTTGAAGATATTTCCAATTTATTTTTTAATATTTTAAGGGTTCTATTGTTAAAAACATATCAAAATCGCTAGAGATTAAAATAGACCATTGATATGATTTGTGAATAGATCAAAATAGAACTACAAAACGTATTGCTGCTAAATTTACACTATTTTTAGATACTAAAAATTTCGTGAACATACAGTCACTTCATTGAAAAAAATGCTATAACTGAACGTAATTATCTAACGAAGCTTTTAGGGGTAAACTATATTTTTATGAACACATCAATAAACTGCTGAGCCCTTCAAATATCCAGCAAACTTGATTTATTAAGGACCATAACTTTTTTCCTGCCTCCTACAATATATTTTTCCAGAGAAAATATTAATTTAGTATTAACTAACAAAAATGATAAATAATAGTATTATTTGTGTAAATCAATTCTATTTCGGATAAGTAAGCATAAATAAAGGCATGAAAGTACAAGCTTTTCTACATAACAAACGAAAAGCATATCGAACCAGGTCGAAAATAATATGTTTGACTGCGGGATTTATAAAATCTTGACCAATTCAATTGTTATTTGCATCTCAATTTAGAAATAAAAGCAAAAAAAAAAAAAAATCTACAAAATATCCTCTAACCATTTTTAAGTCTAAAATGCTCAAGAACGGCAACGCTTCTGAAAGGGTCAAAGTAATCTACTCTTTTCTGGAAACGCTGTTAAATATTTTACGCAGGCAATATCCAAGTCATTTTCTACTACGGCAGCAATCATAAACAAGAACATTTTTCTTTGTCACTTAAAATTATGCTTGAAATTTCGCTTATGTTGTTTACTTAGCGCTTGAATATTCAATTTGTCTCCCTTTATTCTCAACACTGCCGTCGGAAGAAATTAAATTACTGGTAGCGTTTTCAAAACACGTGTAAGAAGTTTTTTGACTCATGTTATGTGGAATAAGAAACTGCATTTTTAAAAACTAAGTTATGTCAGCTGAAGAAAAAAAAATCAGGTTGACTGCTAAAATGAATGGCGTTTTCAGGTAATAAAAGATATAAAGAACGGCTGATTGTTTCAGAAAAATTTTAGCCATGAGAAACCAGAAGGATCTAATCAACTAGAATATTTGAACCAAAATGTATTTGAATAATAGAACCAAATTAGACATTTTTTCTTTACTTTATAAGTATCATAAATTGTAGTTTGATGTAGTAAATAACATTTTTTCTTGTTTCTTCTTTTTCAGTTGTGAAAATACTTCGATTGGGAATTAAATTGTTTAGAAAAGATATTTCGAAAAATTCGGTTTTTCTTTTGCCTTTTAATCTTTCTCAAAAAAAAAATATTACTAGAGTCATTCTTATGTAAACATAAATATCAATGTTAGAAGAAAATACTCTGAAAAAACAAGCATAAATTGAAAATTCAACGTTGGCACCGTAAAATAACTATTTCATGATAATAAACCTTGGTAAATAAAAGCGGCCTGAAAAAAGAAAAAAGCATATTCCTATGATGTTAATAAAGAATCCATTAGCTTTAGTAGAAAACATAGTGACAAGAGTGAATATAGATTCGTAAATAAAATGCGACTCCCAAAGGAATATGAATATCAACTACACCAGTAATTTTCAGAAATTACTCCGTTTAATCCTAAGCTTATATCGTTCAACATTTTTTTCTTCCACCTATTACAGGCCAACAACAACTTCAAGGGGTTTCATTTAATCTCACTATCCACTGTAAAAATTAGTGTTTTTACAGTATAATACAGCAAATTTTACAGTGTAACAAGCTGTAAAACTGCTAATTTTACGAAAGCAAACTGTAAAATTGCTAGTTTCACAGTTTATTGCAGTGCATTTTACAATTTTAACCCATTCATGCCTCATATTTTTTTCCAGAGATATTTTGTATACTGGTTACAAACAGAGTTTAAAGGACAGCAAAAATAACAAAAAATATATTATGTAAAAAATAATTTTTTATTAAGGAAAGAAAAATCGTCCCTTAAAAGTTACGATAGACCCCAGAGGGTACATACTTCTTTTACTAAATTTTTTTTCTGCCTACGATCTAATAGTTAAAAAGACATTTTATAAGAAGAAATAAAATTAGCAATTAACATAAACTGGAAAGCTGGGAATAACTTTGAAAACTTAGCTTTTTTTTTTTTTTTTTTGAGCTTGTGAACGATGGAATTTTTGATAAAAATCATAATAAAATTGCTACATAACACACTTTACAATGGTTGTGTGCTGCAATCTGTTAATAACGAATTGAAACAATACCAAGGTACTAATGGAATACGATTATTTGGTTGAAATGTTCAGCGGAAATTCAGACCCTTTTTTGGACCGTCCCTAAAAAGGGACGCTAGGCATTAACCTTCTCGCTGCGTATTTTTTTTTTATCAAAATAGGTTCAAAAATTGCGTATTTTTTTTATTACATATTTCAAATCTACATATATTTTAGACTTAAATTATACAAAAATTTTTTGTAAAAGAGTTTTTTTTTCGATATAGAATTAGATCATAGAAAAAAAGTTGTCAGAATATTGAATATTATTATATATTTCTCAGAAACGTGGACAACTAACGCCATTTGTTAGTCGGCATCTAAATAAACAATTAAACATTACAGAAAAGCCGAAATGAAACCATGAACGGGGAAAGAGCGGGTTGCACACTTAAATCGACGGCAAAAACGCTTCCCCGCGATAATCGCGGGATACGCAAATTTTGCTACTTCTACGTTGCCCGTGGAAATCGCGGGATGCGCAGCGAGAGGGTTAATGGTTTAAACTTGAACCTCTGCTGCCAATATTATACTGTAAAAACAGCTGATTTTTTGCAGTGTGCTTACCTTAAAGTGATTTTTTCTGATCGCCACTGTTCATCGTCAATAATTTACAATCATTTTATTTTCACGCTTATTCCCAACAATGCTGTTTTTCTCTAACACTCTAACATGTTATTGACAATCAAAATCAATAATCCCTAATAGCCCAGTGTAACAAGAACTACTATTAAATTAAAAATTTTAAAAAATCAAGTTTGAAAAAAAAATGATTTATTTTCAAAATATCTTTAAATGTTTAATTACATTGATCAATGAAATGTTTCATTTGATAATCGAAAACTTTTTAAATCAACTTAACCCATTAATGCCTAGCTTCCCTTTTTAGGGACGGTTCAAAAAAAGGGTCAGAATTTCCCCAAAATGAAACATTTCAATCAAATAATAGTGTTCAATTAGTACCTTGGTATTGTTTCAATTCGTTATTAACAGATTGCAGCACATAACCATTGTAAAGTGTGTTCTGTAGCAGTTTTAATATGATCTTTCTCAAAAATTACGTCGTTCACAATCTCAAGCAAAAAAGCTAAGTTTTCAAAGTTATTCCCAGCTCCCCAGTTTATGTTAATGGCTGATTTAATTTCTTCTTATGAAATGTCGTTTTAAATATTATATCGTAGGCAGAAAAGAAATTTAGTAAAAAAAGTATGTACCCTCTGGTGCCTATCG